>JABFQD010001254.1:0-19151 GCA_022817045.1 Psix sp. ZL-2020 | reverse complement strand
GAAATCATTTTTATGTAAGTAATGTATAGATTATTTGCAAAATATTAAGTCATTAAAATGTATTTATTTTATACTTATTTTCATTGTTTTAGTTTTCAAGATTATGTATTCGTCATTTCGAAAATATATTAAAATTAACATTTGTTAAAATAATATAAAAATATCTATAATGAATCAATCATGAGTATGAGAATGAGAAGTTCGAGAAATTTATGAAATACATAATTTAAAAAAACATTACCTTATATTATCCAATATAAAATATAAAAACACAAATAGTATATTATTTGCTTTTGAGAACTTCATTCTGAGAAACTCCAATGTCCAATGCATAACTCTTAATAATCTAATGACTGACAATTATGAAGCGTTCTTACAAAGCCTTGTTTAACTAGATTAACTAAAACTCAATTGCGAATAGAAAAATGTTTCTTTATCTGCCAAACGAACTCATGTCTCGGCAATAGATTACTATTTACTAAATATTTTATCATTTCTAAATTTGTTGATCCATAGATACATAAATCACGAATGAATATTAATATTCAACTTGTTCTTATACCAGTTCGAGAAGTTATTAAAAACCTATGCAACTTAAAATTATTATCAATTCACAATAATGTCTTATAAATAAATATATATACACTTGTTCTTCTGTATTCCAATGTACACATAATTTTCTTCATTATTAAACATTTTTATAAAATATTCGCAAAAATTAGCATTATGTTATCTTCTATCAATGGATTATGTTTAATCAATAAAATGAATACATATCATTTCATAAATTTACATATTTCACTCAAAAAAGTTCATTATATCAAATAATTAGAAGTAGCTCAAACCCTCCAGTGCTGTAAGCTAATCTTGAAACATACAAATTTACATGATTCATATTATTTTTCGGATTATCTTGTTATTTCAATAGGCTAATATTAAATATGTTAAAATGTAAAGCAAAAATTATGAAATGTTCCATTCTAGAAGCATTTAACATTTTCGGTAACAAGGGAATACTAATATCAATGCAACATATACTTCCAGGTTCTTAATTACTTAAATATTTATCAATAGTTACGTAACGTGAAACATGAAACCAATAAAATATTAAACCTTCGGAAATAATTTTTTAAAATTTGTAATAAATAAATTTCAAATGAAATAAATATCCGATACAAATTTTTCAATGAACGCAGGGTTCTAATATAATATTATTAATTTGTAAAGACATCTCCGCTCAGCACTATTGAAATTAAGAACGTTTTCATTTGTAACCAAGATAAACTTGGAAATATCTAAACTATAGTATACAAATACTAATAAATTCCGAGTATATTTCAATGCAAAAACGTTATAAGAAATTTCAAAAAGCTTGTATAAAAATAAGAATTGTATTATTAAAAAACTTTCGTAAGTGACCCCCTCCCCCCAAAAGAAACGTTTTTTCTATTTAAATGATTATCGAATTTAGCAACGATTTTCTATAATATCGACTAAAAATTCCACGTCAAAAAATACCAATATTGTTTCTACTGATTCTGTAAAAATGTTTAAAAAATGTACGAAAGAAATTCATAAAAAAATGTTTCGTAGATTTTTTAAGTAAAATATTTTTTTGTGTATTTTTGAGTTTTAGCTAACAAACATATCATAACCAACAAATTTGTAGTTATATTTCTCAAATAATATATTAAGTGTGCGCAATCATTTGATACAATGCATAAAACTATAGAAAAACAGCTGCATAAATATTTCATATCACAACAACGAAATTAAAATTATTTATAGGGTACAGCTGATTCAATTTTATATATTAAAACAATTATATTACGATTCCTTAAAATCATAATAATCAATTTAAATTAAGACTGAAATACGGCAACTCTAATCTTAAAATTGTTGCGCATATTTTTCTGTCGCAAAAATTCGTTGTGTCCTTATTTTACAGTCGTTTAGACAAAGATAAATCTTGACGTGCTGCCATCGATATACACACAATAATTTTGAGAATAGACTCCTAAAAGTTTGAAATTGAAAGGTAACATCTTAAATAATACAAATTTTAAGTAATTATTTAGCCAAAATATTACACACTCTAGAAAAAAGTCCAGTATTCATAATTTTTTGGTCATTTTCACCAATAAAAATTTATATTTGTTTTAATTAAAACTTCAAACGTCAGGTCTTCGACTTCTCATTAACGGACGGTGTTATGTTCAATTTATTCGAAGTAACAATATATGTAAAACGGATTTCAATTTTTTTCACTGTAGTAATAATGTAAAAATTATTGATACTTTTACCAAAATAATTAAAAATTCAAGATTTTTTTTAAATCAAAAAAAGTCTTGAAACACTTTGATTAAGAATATGCGCTTATTGTGCACGTGTAAAAAAACAAAATTCATTAAGGTAAAAAAAATTCACAGTGATATTTCAAGTATTATTAAAAACTATGTATTTTCAAGATAATTTTGCAACGTTACTTTAGCCTATTTATTGGGAAAGAAAAAAACAAATTCATCTATTTTGTAATATAAAAGGTGTGAAATTGTGAAAAAAATTCATTATTATTTAATCATACAAACTTTTTTTCGAAATTTTATATAAATATTTGGAATATTGCTTTGGATTAATTTCAGAGTTAAACAGGTAGTTTCTGAAAATATTTTTCAATTAATATTTCAGTGAAACCTAATTTTTATATAAATAAACTGTTGACAATTAACGAAATCGAGTCGATTCAAATAATATGATTTCGTATTTCAAATAAATTGCGTCGATACAATTTGGTCTATTTACTTACATGCAAACTCGTTATTATTATTATTAAAATCTCTTTTCTTTAAAAACTTTATGTTATTAGGGGGAATATTTGATTCGTCCCCATTCTACTAATAAAATATACAAATAGCGTTAACAATAAAATTTTCTTCTTTTTCGACGATCATACAAAGTGCAATATATTTGACCGGGACAGAGACATCATCCACATGGAAATATCAGTTACATTAGTACAATTTTACATTACACAAGTTACATTAGAAATTTTATTTCTATTTTATATTTAAGAATTAAAATTCAATCCTTTTATTTGTATTTAGTCTGGTATTATTTCATTTAGTGTTTTTGAGTGTTACGTTTTGATGCGTTTAAGGTGTTCCTTGTGCTTACATTAAAATTGTTTCAATTACTACGGAAGATCGCCTATGCCGGTGATTCCAATTTATTTTCATTGCAGTGTTTGCATTGAGTGTCTGATTGAATGATTGAACAGCATCTGACTATAAAATAAAATAAAATTGTTAAAATTTCAATAGTAATGTCCGTGGTTAGCGTCCGACCACTTAATCATTTACATTTTATTCATTAAAATATAGCGAAATACAAATTAAATAGCGACTTTTAATTCCATTTTGTCTATGTTGATGATGTGAGCGTGAGAACTAAGATAGTGCGGTTAACTTAAAAATTCTAATGTTTTGATTTCAAATATTATATTCACTCGAGCCAAGCAAAACTTGCATCTTTTTCGGTTATATAAATTTTGTTTATCGCCGTATTTTTCCAGCAAAAATTTTATTTATTTGGGTTCTTTTTTTCTAAATCTGCGTTCCAAGAATCCTAATCGGTTTCTCGACTATTTAAATTTTAGAATTACCGTAGGTCAGGAATTAACCGAACATTTTCCAATTTATTTTGTGATGATTTTAAACTATATTTTTAATAAAGGCAAATCCCCAACATAAACTATTACAGTATTTCTGATGTAAATTTATCTTACTGTTACGAAATGGTCTTGCTTTTACTCCAATTAATTTTCCTGTCAGATCGAGAAAACTGGAAACATCTATATCTTTTTTATGTTCTGAGAATTCCCATCAATATTTTAAAAGTTTTTTTTAGTATTTTAATGTTTCGAAACAACAGGATATGCATTGATCCTTTTGAATTGATTGATTTTTAAAAGTGTTTTGTTGCACCCAAGCATAATTCCTTCTGTAAATTCAACCATAAATATAATTATGCCAATTATGTTAAACTATTTTTAATAATTTATTAAAAATATTGAATATAATCAGTGTCTGAAGCGCAAAATGCCTCTGTAAAGTAAGATCCATCCATAAATGACATTACTTGGATTAGCTGAAAATGATCTTCAATAAATATTATTTTTAGTACGATTGAATACATAAAATTCGAAAGAATATGAAAAATATTAAAAATGAGTCATAACAGAATTAATCGATTTTGTTTTGAAGTGTACTTATTATTTTAGGCTCTGTTTTCAAAGTAATAGTAGTCAAATATTACATTTGAACCATATGTTAAAAATTGAAAATAGCTAGGAATGGATTTTGTCGGAAAAGCTTGTTAAATATCATGTGATAAGATTCGGTAGCATTGTTAATGCGATGGATTTCCTGGAAACATGTAAAATTTTCTGGTTTTCATTTGTCAAGTCAGTATTTTTTAATGTACCGAAACATATTTTCAAATTCTGCCAAAACAGCTTTGTTACAAGAGATCTAAGAGCTCTGTTTTTAATCAAGTCAACGTGGGCATTGAAATCTAAATGATTATCAAAAGTCACTCCAAGATCAGAAACATGGTCAACAGACGGCAGTATAAAGTTATCAATACGATAATCATAATTAACAGAAATGTTCTCGACTCAGAGAATCTTGATTGTCAGAAATGTTCTAGACTTGGAGAATCTCGATTGTCAGAAATGTTCTCGATAGAAGTAAAAACCTTACTATCGCCTGCGTATAATAGGATAAGGCCGAAACGGACAGCAAAGAGTAAATCGTTTATAATAATACTGAAAAGCAATATTCCAAGATGGAAGCCCTAACGAACACCAGAAGTGACTAAGATGCATTCGGATTTGCAACCATCAACACAAACATATTGAGACCTATTAAAAATATAGGAAGAGTTCTACGAGAGAAGTGGATCTCTGATGTTAAAAGTAAAAAGTTTTTCTAATAAAATTTTATGATCCACTCGTTCGAATGCCTTAGCAAAGTCTATGTAGATAGCGTCAACCTGTGTTCCTCTATTAAGCGCTGTCGCAATGTTATTTTTAAAAATAACAACGTTAGTAACCGTAAACAGTTACTGCACGAAAGCCGTATAGAGCACTGGATAGCAGGTTGTCGAGTTTACTAGTTAGAAAATCAGTAATAAGATGTTCAAAAACTTTTGGAATGGCATTTAAAATCGAGATGGGGCGATAATTTCCAATATAAGTTTTGTCCTTTTTCTTGTGTATAAGTAGAACCTTGCTCAGCTTCCAAACTTATGGAAAGACACCAGACCTTAAAGATTTGTTTAAGAGAAGCCAAAGCGGATAAGTCAGACTATTTTTGCAACATTTAAGAAAATTATTCAGGATTTCGTCAGGGCCAGCACCTTCACCAGTGTTGAGATGGTCTAGTTCAGTGTAGATGGATGATATGTCCAATTCAATGAATCCTATTACGTCAGCAGTATCAACATTTGCAGAATAAGTATTTAAAGGTTCAGTGTTAGCAGGTAAATACTGTTTAGCGAAGTGTTGAGCAAATAGGTCGGCAGCCTCCTGAGAGTTGTTACTGTGCTGCTTATCTAGATACATGTGAGCACGATAAGAGTTATCATTGCTCAGGGTCCTAACATGTCTCTAGAAGGCTTTAGGATTATCATATATAGCACGCTCTATTTCATCAATATAAGTATGATAAGACAACTTAAAGAGCCGTTTACAATTAGCGCGCAGACGAATAAAATCACCGTACCTAGTAATGAAGCCGAAAGCTTTGTAAAGTTGGTGTGCAATTTTCTTAAGTATAATTTCGCGAATCAAATCGCCTGAAAACCAGCGTGGATAGGTTGATGGTCTAACCAGACGGGTAAGTACCCATATAGAGATAGCTTCCCAGATTATATCATAAGACGTATTAACATTATCGTTAATATCATTATGCATAAAATAAAGATCCCAGTCAATAAAGTCTAGGTAATAAGAAATCGAAGAATAGTCAGTGTTATTAAAATCACGGTTAATCCAAATATTAAAAGAAGTGTGTGTGACGCTAGAAAGTTGGATTAAACATTGAATAGCAGGATGATGGACGTCACAGTTGACAAGGGGCTCCAATGCTTCATCCACAGTAACTAGATTAAGTGAAGTAAAAATTAGGTCGTGTAAACCATTTTTCGCTTTCTGTATCCCATTTAATTGCTGCAGGTCGAGTTCAGCGAAGGCCCCACGCAATATTTGAACTGAGTTCATGTGCAAAAAATTGCCAGTATAGCAATATCCTGTAACCGATCCACCAATAAAATCATTCCATAAGATTCCAGAAAGGTTAAAGTCACCAATGATGGTAAAAGAACAATTTGAGCATTCATGGTAAGCAAGTTCAAGGATGGCGAAAACGAAGGAGCTTTAAACTGCATTAGGGCTATTAGGCGGAAAGTAAGCACCACAAATGATAACATCTCTTCCCGGTAATAAAATCTTAGCGAAGGCATGTTCCGCAAAGATATCAGAAAGTGTTACACAGAAGCATTGCAAATGATCTGCGATAATGATGAAGAAACCACCACCTCTCGTACGTCCGCTAGTAAGAAGATTACGGTCACAACGAAAAACAGAAAAGCCAGTTAGTTCCACTTCAGCAGAAGAAATGTCATCGCACAACCAATTCTCAACCATGACATCATAGCGTATAGAGGCGGTTAAAATGGAGTGCTGGAGCGTGAACTTGCATCTATTCCCTATGGTGGCAGTAGTGAATCTCTTTTTACAAATAAAACAATGTGAATCGCAAATGGAGACAAAATCAGTGTCTGAGTCACTAACATTAGTATCAAGTGATACAGCCGGTTCTTCAGAGTTAAGTGTCGACATCTTTAGTTAGTGTAAAAATAAGTGTAAGAAGATTAACACTAAAAACGATTGGTTTGAGTGTACGCTAAAGGTTGACTGCAGTTAGCAAACCTGCAAGACAGTAGTGTAACTGATCAGAGGACCTTCGATGACCTCAAAACTCGCTGTCATACATAGGTAGACAAGTGCAACCGCAATGCCGAAGCAGACAAGAGATCAAACCATGTAGATGGAGTCCAGGAAGACAGTCGAATAGCTCATAAAGTGTCAAAACGTGTAGGTGTAGCCATGTGTCGTGTTGAGTGTAAGTGAGTTTATGTCAGCGCTGGTAAAGTTAAACTTGTAAAATATCGAAAAAGTGCGTAAATTGCAACCCAGGTAGATTAGTGAGTACAACCTTTGCACTAGTCTAAAACAGAATAAAAGCTCCACACAAGCACTGTACGAGCAAAACTGGCAATAAAAGTAAAAACAGTAGAGAGATTGTATAAGAGCTGTGTATACTCACAATGTCAACAGCAGGTTATATAAAATGATAGAAATCTGTGGTTCTATTGTTACAAAGTATCATTAATTTTGTTTTTAATGTGAAATTCAAATAAAGTTAATGTGTTTACTTTGTATATAGTAAGACTTACACAGATTTTGATATTTAATATTTGAATTGAAAGACTAACTTTTGATTCTTTCACACCAGGTGATAATCGTTCTATAGCCTGTTGAAGATCTATTTCTTTTTTTCCATACTTGTAAAGATTCTAAATTATTGAACATTTTTTACATTAGTTTTAAAATTGAAAATTGTGTTAAGTAAATTATTTATAAATTCTAAAATAATTCTTAAGTCAAGTGGAAATAGCATTTTCTTTTCTTAATGCCTGCGAAATATTGCTTCAACAACGACACTAATATTCGCTTCATAATCTGTTTTAACCAAAGTCATGGATTTTGACGGAAATAATCGTTATAATTTGTTACAAATTTCTTCATATGAGTCTTTAGTTTTTCTCGTCATAAGCGCCCATGAAACTGGAATAGCCTAAAACATTGTTTATTCATTATGAACATTTTGGTTCTGTAATGTCAAAATATAAGAACTGATCACATTTTTTAATAAATAATATAGTACACAATAATTGTTTAAGGAAGTTGTAAATTTAAAATTAAACCAACTGATTCACAAAAAAAATCACTTTTCTCACTCACTCAAACTTTTAGATACAGTAACAAAATCAGGTGAAACAGTGTTCATAAATAGGCTCAGCACAAGACATAACAATAAACGGGAGATAAAGGTAGTTTTACTACAGAATATATTCGATTTTCATGTACGCAAAATAGAAAATTTTCATAATGCTTAATACAATTTTTTCACTCGGTATAATTTTACGGATCTTCAAAAGAATGCATATTATAAATAGAGCTGAAGTACGAAGGTTTCGACAAAAAAAATTTTGTTCTACTTGAAACATTCCTCGCTGTATTTTCGACCCACAAATTGATTGCAGATACAAATTTTCCGATACCTCCCTAGAGAAGCTTACCCAGGTGAGAAAATTAAATAAGCTCACTTTCTGCGTATTTGTTCAAAAGCGTATTCCTGAAGTAGTTGCTATCGGAAAATGGCGAAATTATGTTTCCCCGGTGTATTTTTATACCCCTAAATGTTCGCCGATACTGATTTTCCTATATTCCTCTGTAGACGCTTACCCAGGTAAGAAAACTAAATAACCTCACTTTCTGTACATTTGTTTAAATGAGTATGTCTAAGGTAATTACTATTATTGAATGTTTCATACAACTAATTAAGTACAAATAATCACTAAATATTGAATACAACTAATTAAGTACAAATAATCACTGAATATTGAATACAACTAATTAAGTACAAATAATCACTGAATATTGAATACAACTTCATCAATAATTAGTTTTACTTCCAAAACATTTTTTTCATAGATGGCGACTCAATGCACGTAATATACCGGTATTTTGACATTTCGACTGGATCGCTTGGTTCTTAACTTGAAGTTGTCAACGGTCCGATAAACTTAATTTGGTGTAAAAATTAATTGGAGTGGGGATGACTTCGATTATAATTACTTATATTGCGAAAGAATTATCCTATAATGTAGCTGAAATCCACTTTTTTATTTTAGATTTAATTTTCTCATGATCCTTTCATTTGAATGGATGTCTCAATCAACAAAACATGAGGTATCTGAACCCCGAAAAGTCTCATTGAGTAGAGAAACTTTTTACACAATATTCTCAAAATAACATCGTTTCGGCGAGACAATTTTGTAACCAAGTAAATAAACCATTTTTCATTGACGACAATTGAATCATCCAAAAAATATATCAGGTTAATAATAGAGGTCATAGCACGGGCAACATAAATAATCGTGATGGATTATTTTATAATAGTTTGTTTCAACAAAGAGAACCTTATGTTAATTTTGCTTTAATTGTATGTCAATTGTGGAAGAACATTTTTCTTGAAAAATAAATTCGTAGAAGAGGTATAATAGAATGATTACCAAGCTAACCCGATATAGAAGAGCTCGTCTAGACTGCTTTTATCGAGAATAGCTGGAAAAAACGTTAATAAAGCCAATCCGTACATCATTGATAAACTAAACCAAATGATTTGTCAAATATTAAATGAAATAAATTCTACAACATTACAAAATGTCAACGACAATTATTTTTGGTACACGGTTTCTATGAAAAAATTGTTTACATTTTTATGAGTCAATTTGCATCTAATTGTTAAAGTGCGCTAAAAGCAGCTATGAGCATGTTAGAGTATTTCTATTCAGTTTTCGCGTGGGCATAATCAAGCAATTGATGATAAATGTAGCTCAAGAAGCTCCTAGACATCAAACAGTCGCTCGTAAAGCTGCAGATGCCTAAACACTAATGTAGAAGAGCAATATCTACGGTGCAGGGTCGCAGATTAGTAACAAGTTTATAATATTCACTAGTTTCTACATTTCAAAACACTGAACGCGTTTTTTCCGAATCATGTTTTTCAAATTGGCGTTCAGTACATCTCAGGCAATTTTTAGCGGGTTCACGAGTACTGTTGTAAGATACATCTGTTAGAGGTATCTTACAACGCTATAATAGGGCTTGCTTTCACGAGCCCTATTTGTGTTGTGAGAAACGCCTACTTTGCGACAACTGCGATTCAAACTTTTAATATAAAATTTTCAATAAATTTTATGTAAATCTTCAGAGAAACTAAAATGAATTCGGGAAAACTTTTGATTTTTATTCTAAATCTAATGGTTCTCTCCAGTTGAGGGGAGATATGACTTCCCTTAAGAACAGCAAAATATAACATTTAAATATGAAAAATAGGAAAAAGGGTTTGGAATTACTTACACTTATCGACATTCAATTAGATACGTTTATTTTGAAATAGATAATGATAAAGAAAAGAAATATTTGAATCTCATGTAGGTATAATGCCGGCTGGAGAAATCATATCAATGATCAATTTTTTTTCTTAGCTAAATAATAAGTTAGATCTTTATTTCATATACACTGGTCTAAAAAAAAAACGCAACGCCTAAATTTGGTCTAAATTTTGCCATTTTTTAACTCATCGTATCTTTCGTAATTTTTATCGAGAACAGCTATTTTTTTACCAAAGTGAAGGTTAAAAGCTCCTTTTTAAGAATGTCACGGAAAAAGTTATGTAAAAATGGGTAGACTTTGTGTAAAAAACCTGTAGACAAAAAAAATTTTGTTCAAATTTTTGCCAATTTTCAATATGTACAGGGAAAAACATTGCCCCCAGAAGCCATACTTTTTGTAATTGATTGTTGAAATTCATCATTCAACGAACAAAATGAAGAAAATTTTTGGTTTTTCGATGAAAAATGGCCAAGTTATGATTAATTTAAAATCGTATTGCAATTTTTTAGTTCTTATAGTGTTATAGTAAAATCATACAGTCTTAGATAGACACAAAATTAAATAAAACAGATTAAGCATGGCATATTGATAGTGTAGCTTCATCATGACTATGATACGGTCAACATACGGTTATCGCATGACAATGGTCTAGTAAGGTAATAGCAAAAAATGTTTTTGGGATTGAAATTTCAGATATGGCGCAGTATCTTAAGAAATGGTCATTGGATTAGGGCAAAATAACACCAGGTAGTCAATATTTTTTGACAAGCTATCCGATGACATTAAATTCAACCTCTCACCCTCTACCACCAAGGGATGAGAAGGAGATAAATTTATAATTTTTATTTACTAAACCTTATTTTTTATTACAGATTCAAATTTTTTAATTGAGTAATCAATTAATGCAATCTTTTTTCTACTTTTTTTTAGATAATTTAGGTAATTTTTTTGTATAATTTAATATAACATTTCATTATTTTGATATATTATCGTATATATCGAATTTTATAAATACAATATTGTCGGATGCCAAATAAAAACAGTAGTATCTTTTTGATTTTTAATTAGAAAATGTGAAAGAAACAAAATATTTTTTAAAACTTGCAGGTAGCACTGTAGTCGCAAATTTTATAAAAATTTAATGTTTTCTAGATCCTCATTATAATTAATTATATCTGAATGGTTGATATTAAGAATGTATCAGTAAAAATCAAGATTTGATGCAAATTGCAGATTGCAATGCAGTCGTCTATTTATATAAAAAAGTTGATCTTGGATGCTTAATATGATCTTTCATATCTGAATGACTTCAAGTTAGAACATATAATTAAAATGAATCATTTTATGCAAATCGAAGATGGCGCTGCAATTGCATATTTGTACGAAAATAATATTTGTCAGATACCTAATAAGAACAGTTGTATTTTTGTGTTTATTAATTAGACAATATAGGAGAAAAGAGATATTCAATAGAAAATTGCAGATGGCGCTGCTGTCGCATATTAACGCAAAAATAATGTTTGTCAGATGCCAAATACAAATAGTCAAATTTCCTGATTATTAATCAGAAAATATAAAAGAAACATTATACTTAATGTAACTTGCAAGTGGCGCTGTAGTTACATATTTGTGACAAATAAAAAAATATATTCGTTGCCAGGTGAAAATAAGAATAGTTATATTCTCGTGGCTTTTCATTAATAATAGAATTCAAATAAGAGATTTAATGTAATTTAAAGATGGCGCAGCGGAAACTCATTTTGTATAAATTGTTTAACCTTTTTACTTAACGTTTCCACAATAATTACATAATATTTCTAAAAAAATAACTGGTTTAACTCGAAAAAGTCAGAAACTAACGAGTTTAAACCGTATACAAAATAAATGTATTAAATTTTTCTGATAGGGCGTCACAGCCCCAGTCAAGTCCAAGCTGCAATATCCAGACATATTTATAGCCAATAATTATTTTGTCCAAACATTGCGATGGCCAGTCATTCTTTTGGCTAAATTCCAAATTAAAAAATTTAATTCCATGACGGTTGACTTAACTGTCAACTGTCAGAACTGAACTAAACTGTCAGTTTTTCTACAATCAACCAAAATGTCTTTAATTTTCAAGTACAGTGTTGTCGAATTAGTTCCTACGAGGAGAAACTTTTTTTCAATAGTGATTATCATTTATATAAATCGTGCGAATATACGATAGGTCGCACTTATTCAAAGTGTCGAAAACATGGTGAATGTGACGCGAGAGCAATTACAAAGAGTTCTGGAGCTCGGATTGTTGTGCTGGAGAGACCCGATGAATCAGAGCACAAAAATCCAGACCCAGACTACCTCTGGTAGTCCAGATCCAGAGGCAGTGAAAGCAGAAAACAAGATGGCATCACTAAAACGTAAAGCGTCCGAACATCCAGAAGATGTACCAGCTCAGCTGCTTCGCACCGAATTCGCAGGATATTCCCAGGGTGTTTTGGTCAAACTTCCTGACAAAATAAATATTTCCAAAACGGAAAAAAAAACCGTCGCTTGAAAAATCTTCCTCTAAGTTCTGTCAATCTCGAAGATCTCGGGGAAATTATCATTTACTTTGTGTTACATTCGTCGTTTTCCATTTACAACTCTGCCTATGATGATGATGAGGTTAATCAATAACTGGGGCGCATAATAATTTTTACTAAAAAACAAAATTTAAGAAAACTTATGCAATGCAATCATTGGTTCTTCGATGGAACATTGAAGGTTTTGTTTTAATTGAAATAGGCTGTCAGAACCGTGAGTCAAAGCTTCGGTATTTCATTTTTAAATCCTTCGAGTAATGACGGATTTTGAATTAGTCATAATCAACATTGTATGATGATGTTGTAAGTGTGTCTTTTTTATTTAGCTCAGACTATTTTTCATCAAATTCAAAATTTGAAACTCAAGACTAAATACTATGAAAGTGTCGACATTCGAAATGATGCACACATGTTGCCACATGTGCCACCACGTTATGAGCCAAAATTATGGAACCAGTATGACACGGTGCTACAACGTTACCAAAGGACCAATAATTTATCTGAGGGGTGGCACAACAGATTCCACCTAGTGGTCGGTCGCAGCTACCCTTATATTTATTCATTTTTAGCAGAGCTCTAGAAAGAACAATCTGATTCAGAAATAATGTTCGAACTGGTTGATATAGGTCAACCAATCCGCAAAAAAAGATTAACAAGAAGAGAATATTCAACGTTGTAAGCACTTACAGCATTTATGACAATAATGACGACATTTTAAAATATTTAAGAATACTTGGCAATTACATTAACATGGAACTAAATTCCAATAAAACTTTCTATTTCTCTTATTACTATTTATTATGGACATAAATGAATTTGGACCCTAATCATTTCAACGATTTACATTAAAATCAATCTGAACTCCAATTATTAAGTGACATCTATATGAGTAATATGTACGATTAAAAAAATATACAATTTTACTGTTTATTATTGTATAAAATGAAACTCCAAATTAAAATAACCTTGGAATATAGAAATTTGTCATGTACTTTAGGACTGTACAATAAAAGTAATATGAACCACAATA
This sequence comes from Psix sp. ZL-2020, assembly GCA_022817045.1. Lineage (NCBI taxonomy): Eukaryota > Metazoa > Arthropoda > Insecta > Hymenoptera > Scelionidae > Psix > Psix sp. ZL-2020. The sequence goes on along the minus strand of JABFQD010001254.1, from coordinate 5,251 downwards.
ATTTTAATTCAGTAAAACGTGAATACTGGACTTAATGAAGAAAAATGTAAGTTAACAATTTTTTCACTTAAGATAGTGATATCAACTTTTGAGGTTAAGTATATGTAATTTATTGAAATGTTACTTACTATATATTATATATTCTATTACACTTAGTTATGAATAAAATCCACGAAATTTGCGAATTACGTGTTGTGAAAGCATGTAATTAGATAATTTGATCACAAATCTAAAATTCCCTAGTGTCTAGTTCAGTTACTTTGCATTCTACTGGCGTTCCAACTTACGTAGGTAATATTTGGCTGACGCAGAAAAAAAGACGACGTACGCCAAATAGATGATTTTTATCGGTTTTAAGGGATTATATCTTGGGCACAGATGGACTAAAATGAATTTTGTTCGTGTTAAATCTTATCTACACAATAGCGGCAATACTAATATGATGCAATACTTAAACTTTTTTTGTATTTAATTCTTCTTTCAGCGTTGGAAAATTAGTATTTATTCGTATCTGAAAAGAGACACGGTTGTGTTGGCAACGAAAAAAATCTTTTTAAATTCGTTTCTTTTTACTTAGCCATAGACAATACCATGTCTCTTAATATTAAAGCTACTTTCAGCCCCATCTGATACCCAAATCCAAACAATTAATCTCACGTTATTCTGGACATAAAGCAGGTATAACTCTCGCTTTTGAAAAAGCCATCAATCTTCAATTAATCATTAGAAAAGGAAATGATTTAACTTAAAGAATCCAATTAACTATTTTAAAAAAAACTTCGAAAACTGTGACAATTTCACAGGAATCCTTTCCACTGCAGATTTCTTAACTCTCTTTGGAGATAACTGACATCCGCTTTATAACATCAATCTAACAACAATTCAGCTGAACATATACCTGATACGGAATCTGCTCTTGGTGCAAGTATTTGTGAATTCCCTGAAAGATCAATGCTCCTTATTTTTTCGCAAGAACAGCATCAATTTCTACATGATGAAATGACAATGGTTGTGGAAAACTTCATCTCCTTTGATCACCTTTTTCTTTATAAATCTTTTTAATGAGGTTTCAACAACTATCCACTTTCTCATCAATAAGAAAGAATCCGGAACTGACGGAACAAAAGACGCAGTAATCAGACTTCTTCTAAAGAAATATTAGAGTCTTATGGAACATCATCACTACAATGATGAAGCTACGATATTATTTATAATCTTGAAAAGAAGCTATTATTCTATTTTGTTTTAAATCCAGAAAACCTCTAACATCCCTATCCAGCTAACGTCTTATCAGTTTATACTGCTTCTTGTATAAAATACCTAGGAGTGTCATACTCAGTATCCCTGACATTCAACACGGCTTAAGCAATAAACACTATACAATTCATTAACTGCTCTGAATCCCAGAACATATAGCAGGTAACATGAGTAAAAGAAGATCCAGCTCTATGCTACTCTTCGATGCTAAACAAGAATTTAACGGGGATTATCAAACCGAATTAATCATACGGTTAAATTTTCCCTATTACTGCATAATACTGTTGAAATCATACTTATCTCACAGGATTATCACTGTCGAGGGTGACGCACTTAAAACTGTTCGAAAACATCTCAAAAACTATATTATCTCACACTAAAAACATTTAATAATCGTGACCAAAGGAATAGGACACTTTGACAGTAAATTTCATACGATAAGCTGTCTTATACATTTCTTCAATTGATTAAGTACAATTTGCTTTCCTGCGAAGGACAGTCTGGTTTGTTAATCAAAGTTAAAATCTCCGATTTCAGTCAATTGACATCGACTGTCGATGTCGCCACCTTTTGTCTACAATATGTTGTGTACAATTCACATTTTAAGTCAGTATTGGGACACCAACCAAAAACTAATCGAATATACTATTTTGGGTTAGAAGTGGCTCAATACTGGTGAACAGTGTTATTATATAGTTATGTATATATATAGTAATATATTATATATAGAAAATCGAGTGAGTATCAATTTAAAAATATCTAAATATTTGTATCATTGCTTTGCCAAAACTACATATCATTATACAAATACGTGATCAGTACAGTGCTAGTATTAAGTCAGCACAAGAATATAAAATAAACTGCCTTGTACATGTAATACCGAGAAAGTAATAGCTTAATACTGGTAATATGATTATCATTGTCACTTTTGGCTGAGTATCAAAAATTGTTATAATTAATACAGTTTCAGTATTGCTTCAGTATATACATGTAATAAATATTTTTGTCAGTCTCAGACTGCAATTTTTGTAGTAATTGGTGAGTTCATAAAAAATTCATTATAAAATTACAATAAAATATTGATTTGTTAACGAGACTTGGCGCACACTTTGTCCAGAAATGGTCGTCCATATTGTTAAAAACACGTTGCAAAATTATATGGCTGAAAGATGGGAACAAACACTTTATCGAAGTGAATGTCCATCTCCTGAGGTCTAATTTGAATTTATTCAAAGAACTGCCGTGATTGCTTTAAAACGGAAACGGGAACGATCTCATTCAAACTCGAAAGATTCCATTGAATTTAAAAGACGTAAATAAAACTATTCAGTCAATCAAACTTTTTATCGTTGCGACAAATTTCGGAGCATGAACATTAGAAAAAGAAAAGAAATAGTTAAAAAGATGAACCTTTGTTTCAATTGTTTGCGATCGCATGGTCGTAAAAGTTGTTTATTTGTCGGATGCAAAAAATGTGGCGCGAATCACAATATTTTACTTCATAACCCTGATAAAGATAGTTCCTCAAAGAACACAGATCATAACGTCCATTGCGACAATGCGAACGATTTCGATTGACTATGTGATGAAAAAAAAAATTTTCATTCTTCACTGACATCTGTGACAGATTTTAAAATATCTCAACTCTTAGCCATCACGATAATACAAATAGATGATCGGTACAATATGCCAGTTCAATATAGGATTCTTTTAGACACTTGTTCGACTGTTAACTTAATAATCTTAAAGTTAGCAAAGAAATTAGGTTTACCGAAGAAAAAATGTTCGGCTCTATTATTTCGACTATCACTTATACCAAACACATTCGTAACATCAAATTTAGATCTGTATACAATAATTTCGAGTAAAATCTCACATTTTTAACTATTCCTGTGAACAGTTAAAAATGTAATTGATTGATGATTCCTGTTTAATTCCGGCTGAAGTTTTTCCATGACCTTTATTCAATATACCACAAAACATTAAACTTGCCGATCCCAAATTTCACTTACCAAACTCCATTGGTTTGTTAATTGGTTCGGGTTCTAATATATCATTCCTGTTCATCGGTCAAATTCACCTTTAAGTGGGAAATGATAATCTATATTTACAAAAAACATCTTCGGGTTGGATTGTTACGGGTGGTGTTACTAATATACCGCGAATCCAACAAGCGACTTGTTATATAACTACATTCGAATCTCGAATAGAAAAGTTTTGGGACATCGAAAAACTTTCCTCGAATAAAATCGTGTCTGATGAAGATACAAGTTGTGATGAATTCTATCAGAAAACTGTGAACTGGGACAAAACTGGGAGGTACATTGTTAAACTCTCAGTTAAAAACAGAGGTTGGGTGGATTTAATATAAGGGTATTTAATAATGGGTATCAAACGATGTACGCACATCACAACGTTTACCTAACAATAATCTTAATCCTTGTATTGCAATCGACAAAGAAAACACTTTCAAAACACTAGGAATCTTCTGCCAAGCTCATAAAGATCAAATAATATATGCGGTAAATTTGAATTAATTATCTCACAAACATACAAGCGTACAATTTATGCGAGATTAGCTAAACCGCCCAAAACAGTGTCAATTCTTCGTTTGGAATTAAATACAGCCCGATTATTAGTCAGATTATATATAGAAACAATAAACAGATTCAATTTCGTTCATACTCGTGAAATATTTTGGTCCGATTCATCTATAGTCCTTTATTGGATTAAAAATTCAACCTTTGATAAAGACAATTGGCGTCACATTTCTACTGAAGATAATTCTGCGGATGCATTATCTCAAGGACAAGTACCGGCATCTTTTCTAGAAAAACAACTGTAGTCTGAAGGACCTCCATGGTTGAAATTATCAGAAGGGTGCTGGTCGAATAAGATAGAAATCATCATCATAACCCCGGAAACATAACAAAACATTTGCTTAAACACCAAAACAAATGATACGAAATTAGTTATGAAATGATGAAAGATATTCATCATTTCACAAACTAATTAGAATTGCATTTTATTGTTATCGATTTTTATCTTAAAATACATACAGCGATCCTTTATGTCCACAAGAATGAGAGAAGATCGAATTTAGCTGAATTAAACTTGTACAACTGATAGAGTTTACTTCGGAAATAAAACCAATTAAAAAAAGATTGTAATTAAGAAATTTACGAAAAAGATCATCACTTAGATATAACAGGTTCATTATGCGCTATTTGGCAGAGATATTGCATTCCTGATGGACGTAATCAAATTCTCAAAATCATGCGTTTATGTGTTACATATAATTGTTACAATGCAGAAAATATAAAATATAAAATGGCAGATCGTCCTTCAGCGAGAGCTAAGGATACGATTCCGTTGCATGAACTAAAAGAATTATTTGATTTAATTGAATTAGAAGATTATAAAAACAAAATTAACAATTTCGCAACTGCTCGGAGCCTGAATGGTTCCCATGGTTGGTTATGGGAACCCTTATCGAAAATTACTACAGATAATTACTAAAAAAAAATATGTGGTTACTTTAAAAAAAATTTTGTAGTAACCACAAGTATAACTATTTGTTGTTTCTGTAGTAATTTGGGCACTACAGATTCAGCACTACCTTTACTACACGATTTATAGTTACTACGAATAGTAGTAACTACAGTTATTATTCGTAGTAACTATAACTATTCGTACAAAAGTTACAGATTTATTTGTAATAGATTTGTTTACAGATTACATAATTAATTACTCATTACAGATTTAATGAAAAGACACCTGTCCAATGTTTTTTGAGTTATCGTATATTTTTCACTTTTTAACTTTTCAAATTGAATTAACTACAAAGTCTTTTTTAATCTCTGTGAAAAAATAAGTACAAATAGAAAACATCGATTAACCTTTCGTTGAATTACAATCCGTAGACTTTTTTTAATTTTTCATCTGAAATACTAAACAAATTTTAGTTTATGACAACAAAATATTAATGGACAAT
>JABFQD010001253.1:0-19155 GCA_022817045.1 Psix sp. ZL-2020 | reverse complement strand
ATAATAGATTTTAAAATTAGCTTATTGTGTTAATTACTTTGTTGGTTTTATTGAAACACTTCATCAAATCATTTAAATTCTTATAATTTATAGCCAAACGGACTATAAAATTTTAGCAAAAAAACAAATGAAAACATCTCTGACTAGCGAAACTTCTTAAACTCAAATAAAATCACCATCATTATTCTTTTTAACATTTTTTTTACTAAGTTTTATTTGTTTTTAGTAGGATGGCATAACCCAAAAAATAATTCCATCTTGAAAATTACGCCAAGACTGCGTGGAAACTCCTAAATATACATCATAAAAATATCAATAATACATTATACACCAAGGGAGGCAAACTTATATTTTTACTTCCGCTGATGAAGTTATTTGCTTGATTAAAAGAGTAAAAGCTACTTGTCTTAATTAATAAATTTCCTGATTTACTTATAGTTTATGATGTTTTTTGGCACAGTAGATAAATTGAATGATTACACTTTCAAAAACTATTCATAATATCGCATCGAAACTGAGCTCAAAAATCTGTTCATTTTCCCGTGAATGAATTTTAATGAGTTCATCCGTTCATTAAAACCTTGTAAATGCAAATAATTTTTAGAGGTCTCTATTGCGTATATCTAATATATTTTAACCCTAGGAAACAATATTTTTAACGCAGGTCCACCAGTTTTTGTCAATTCTATGGGAAAAAGGTAAAACCAGGTAACTTCATGTTCTATAAATTATTTTGTTCGTATGTTTTTTAGATTGTATCCGTTCATGTATAACAAAAGTTATATATTATAGTCAGCGTGTATTTGAAAAATGTTAGTGATTTTCTTAGATAGACATAATTTTCTAGTCATTTTCTTGAGTAATGTAACGTTGATTCACAGCTGCTCTCAAAACTTGAACTCAAGATTGGAGAGTTTAAACGAAAATGGTCTTTACTTCACTGAAAACACTTTTTTAGCGATAAGAAATTCACCAGATAAGAAAATAAATAATTATGTCCGGAAGAAATAGGACTATGTGTATTGAACAGTAGATCGATCTCAGATAGGACAGGCGAATTTACTTTTATTGGACAAGTAAGTACGAGTGTCTGTTTGTACGAGATCAAGTCTGCGATTTCGCTTCATCGGATCAGTTACCAGTATTAATGGAATTTGACTCATCAGAATTGCAAGCAGAAGCGATTTCTGATAAGTTAAATTTAGGAAATAGGATGAATGATAGATTAATATAGAGACAAAGATTACTATCAAGGCAGATCTTGGTAGCTAAGAAGAGCGGTAGAATCACAGAGAATAAACCATTAACAAAAAATGGTAAAGCATTAGAGACAGTACAAAATTATAAATAAAACAGTATTTGAGTATTATTTTTTAATTACTTCAGAACTTTTTAATACTAATTATTAAATTAATACTTAATTTAATAATAATTAATTTGTTAAGATGTTTTGATTGCTTTAGACCAATTAGAAAATAAGGAATGAGTCAAATTCAATCAATGAACAAAGTGTTGACTTAACTAAACTTCAAATTTACGAATAAAACTGATCCTATAAATTAAATGATATTGAGAAAAAATGAGATTGTGGAAGCAGCGGTGACTTTTTCTTTTCCTGAAGATAAAAACAAAGCTATATTATCCACATATAGTGATTATTATAGTTGTAAAAAATGCTGATAACTTTGAATGTATTTGTTATGTACCATATGTAATTTGTATATAAAAAACAACCTACAATACATTTTAGAATCTTGTTCAATATATGAACCTATGAGGAAAATATATATTCCAAATTCATATTAAAAACTTATTTGAATCTGTTATGAACTGTTTGAATTTACGTTATATGAATAAGATCTAGAAACTTTATTGCAATTATAAAAAAAAAAAAATGAAAGTGAATCACTTGTAATTCGAAATGTCAAAATTGTATTTCAATTCGATTTTGCTATTATTTAGTGTTTGCCGCTATAAGTAAAACGTACGAACCGTGAAAATTTAAATTATATAACCAAACACGATTTGGCAAATTATAACAAATTATGACCTAAAAGACAATATAGAACTTATCTTATCAAATCATATCTTATCAAATAACGGTATTCTTGGAATATTGCAATCAAGTTAAATTGGAATACATAGTTAATTACATAATTAATTTTTTTTCGAGTTTTTTCTCGGTATAACAATATGATTTATATCCCGTTAAAGGAACTAATAAATGCTTTACAATTAATGGTGGCAAATGAAACTTTATTGAACTTTATAAAAATGTATAATTGAAATAATATACAATTTTAATTGACATTTATTTAAGAAATCTATCTTTCATTAAATAATAAACATAATAAACAAAATGTTTCTTATCAACAAACATTTTTTTAAGAAAAAGTGAAGTGTGAATTGTTCTTATAATAATTCGTAGGCTCTATGAATTAAATATGCTAGAAAGAAAAAATGAACAAAAATATATAATAAACATGATAATTATTGAAATTATCACATAAAATTATGAATAGACATATTATAAATATAAACAAATATTGTTAAACTTCACTCTCATCATTTTGAAATTATAAATGACAGAACTTGGATTCATGTACTACCATTTCTCTCGTTATTTCTTTTATTGATCGGCAACCTGTAACGTTAAACAAAGTTATTAAATTTTACACTATTTATTATAATTGAATGATGTAAATTGTTTTTACCTGACAAAGCAAGTGCTCGATCGACTTCTCTGTGCATAATACCTAAAACTTGTTTTACTCCACTTTCTCCTCCGTAGCTCAACCCCCAAATTATTGGTCTTCCAATAAATACCTATAAATAAGTCATTATAGAATATATTAAAGTATTATAATATTTAAAAAATAAATGAAAATATTCAAAGTAATTATATTTACCATTTTAGCTCCAAATGCCAAAGCTTTAAACACGTCAGTTCCTTGCGTAACTCCTCCATCCATATAAACTTCCACTTTATTATTTACAGCTTCAATTATTTCAGGTAATACTTCTATCTAAATAAATAGAAACATCCAATTCTATAGTGAAATGACCATTTTTATATTGAAGAAAACAATTGTATCTATCATATGAATGAATTCCTAAGTTGCAATTAAGTTTTAGAATGCAATATTACGAGCATATTAATATTGTAAAACAAAGAATAAGCAAAGCAAATTGAATGAAAATAATAAAATGTCATCAAATGAAAATATACATATTCAATTTCATGAGGTTTAATTTGAATTCTAATATTACAAATAAATGGTATTAATGAAATCAACTGCGCATAGTTGTTAAGCATAAATAATAATTTTACCGGTGCAGGCGTCCCATCAATTTGTCTAGCTCCATGATTGGAAACTAAAATTGCATCAGCACCATGTTTAACTCCCAATAACGCATCTTCAACTGTCATAATACCTTTCAATACGAGAGGTAATTTGGTAATGCTAAAAATGATGAAAATATATGAGTCAGTCTAATCTAGATTATTGAGTTTTACATTAGTTTCATTTATATTCACCTTTTTAACCAAATTATATCATCCCAAGACAAAGAATCATCGAATAAATTCTGCACATATTCGCTTAATCCAGATTCAGTTGTTGCGTTGTTGATTTTTTTCGATAGATGTCCATTGAAGTTCGCTAGACTAATATTTTTAAACAATCATTTCGTACATTTTATAAATGTATATAATTCATAAATTAATATTCAATTACAAAACAAGGGAGGAATTTGAAACTTGTTTTAATTGTATTAAATTTGGATTCTTATTGAATTTTGAAATATGAATATTAATGATAATATCGTTGACATATTATTAATCATTATTAATAATAATTACCGTAAGTGACTAGGCAAGCAAAATTTATTGCGAATATCTGCCCGACGGTCACCGAACATTGGTGTATCCACAGTAAGCACCAAAGCTTTAAATCCAGCTTTTTCGGCTCTTTGAATTAAATTGAACGTGACACTCCGATCATTATAAATATATAGCTGAAACCATTTTATAGCGTTTGGTGCTGCTTCTGCGACTTCTTCTATACTGCTCGTCGACAATGTCGAAAGGATGAAAATTGTTTTGGCTGCTTCTGCGGCTAAAAATCTCATTAACAATTAATCTTTAATCTTTGAATTAATATAATGTTACTCAAAATGAATTCTCATTTTTTATCTTGTTATTTTCAAAATATATAATACATGGAATAATCCCAAAATTGAGATATTAATCAAAAATAATTGTTGAATTTTGAATTAATCAAATGACCAGTAATTGAATTTGTAATTAGTCGTGAAAAAGAATTGAAAAAAGCGCCATTTAATACACGTCAAAATCAGCTGAAAAAAAACCGCGGTATTCTAACCTCGACGTCAGTGACTCGATCGACGTCAACAAGATTGTTGGCACGAAACAGAAGCGAGTTCGAGCGACAACAAGTAACGATCATGAAACGTTGATATAAAAGATTGAGCTCCGAAAAAGCAGCGACGAAAACTGAACAATCGAGAGCAATGCGTGGCTGTTTGAAACGTCACCATGAAACGTAATGTCATCAGTTTATTCAAATTTTGCTCTTTAGCCATTTTCACCGTATTCTTAACAGTATTGATATTTCGCTATGTACGTGGTCCACGTAACGTCCTAGCATCACCAAAAGTACAAGCACTTTTACAAAAAAAACACCTTGACAAAGGTGATGATTCTTTACTAAGTTTGAGCTATCGATCATCTTCGATTACGTCTCAACAAGTAAGTTAATTTAATTTGTATTCCTTAACTATACAATACTGTTTGCTTGTGGTAGTGTTATCATTATTCCACTTTGACTATAATCAAATTCGGCACAATTTATTATTATTTAGCTCAGTTGTATCATTTAACAGAAGTATAAATAAGAACTATATTTGGAGCAGAATATATTAAAGCCCAATTTGAAATAGTTACAAATATTGAATTCAAATATCTTAAAATTATGATTATAGTCAAACTAGGAGTAATATACATATAGAAACAACAGTTCAACATGACTGAAATGTGAATAAAAGATAAAATAATGTAAGTAAATTTGTCGTAGGATGATACTGAAGATAAAATCGATTGGCATGACTATGAGAAAATTGCTGAAGATTCAAAAAGAATCGGGATTGGCGAACAAGGTATAGCAGCGACTTTGCCACCCTCAATGGAAGCTCGCAAAGAACAGCTTTATAAAGTGAATGGGTTTAACGCAGCTCTTAGCGATCTTATATCTCTGAATCGTTCAATCCCGGATATCAGGCATCCTAATTGCAAGAAGAAAAAGTATCTTCGAAATCTAGAGTCAGTTTCAGTAATCGTTTCGTTTCACAATGAACACTTTAGCACTCTTTTGCGAACTTGTTATAGCGTGATTAATAGATCTCCAGCTTCTCTATTGACTGAAATTATTCTCGTGGATGATGCCAGTACAAAAGAAGAACTCAAGGATCAATTGGATGATTATATAGGCAAGCATTTGCCTAAGGTTAAAGTGATAAGATTAGAAAAGAGATCCGGCTTGATAAGAGGTCGACTGGCTGGCGCTAAAGCGGCCAAAGCCAAAATCCTTGTATTTTTGGACTCGCATAGTGAAGCCAACGTCAATTGGTTGCCTCCACTACTTGAGCCGATAGTTCAAAATTACAAAACTTGCGTTTGTCCATTTATTGATGTTATCAAGTATGAATCTTTCGAATATAAAGCACAGGATGAAGGTGCCAGAGGTGCCTTCGATTGGGAACTCTACTATAAAAGATTAACTTTACTGCCGGAAGACTTGAAACATCCTGCTGAACCATTTAAGAGCCCTGTTATGGCAGGTGGTCTTTTTGCAATCAGTGCGAAATTTTTCTGGGAGCTTGGAGGGTATGTTTCAAACATTTAGTTTTCACTTCATTTTTTCTTACGCTCAAAGTTTAATTTCATGTATATTTTAAACGAACAAAAAGTTCACCAACATCAACACATTAATGAAAAAAGTGTAAAAAACTAATAATCATTTTAAATTACAGCTACGACACTGGACTCGACATTTGGGGTGGGGAACAGTATGAGTTATCATTTAAAATCTGGCAGTGCGGTGGTCAGATGTTTGATGCACCGTGTTCGCGCGTGGGCCACATTTATCGCAAGTTTCCACCATTTCCAAATCCAGGTCGGGGCGACTTTCTTGGAAAAAACTATAAACGCGTCGCTGAAGTTTGGATGGACGAATATGCTGAGTATGTTTACTTGCGTAGGCCTTATTACCGTAACATCGACCCTGGTGACCTTACGGAGCAAAAACGTATACGCGAGAAACTACATTGTAAGCCTTTCAAATGGTTTATGGAAACTGTAGCATTTGACCTTGTTAAAGTTTACCCGCCGATTGAACCTAATGATTATGCCTCTGGGGAAATTCGCAACGTAGGTGTATCCGAGCTGTGTCTTGATGCAAAAAAACGTAAAAAGGATCAAGAAATTGTTGTAGATTATTGCATTAAAGACGATAAAATGAAATCAGCATCAGGTGAACAGGAATTCCGCTTAACCTGGCACAAAGATCTACGTCCAAAGGGTAGGTCGGACTGCTTGGACGTGTCTAGAGGTGATGATAAGGCCCCGGTTACTATATATCCTTGTCATGGCAATCAGGGCAATCAGCTCTGGAGATATGATATGGAGAAACAGTGGCTTATGCATGGCATTGCTCCAAGATGTCTCGATCTCGACCCCGCAAAGAAAAGTGTATTTTTAGTCGCATGTGATCCATATTCCGAAACACAAAAATGGTCAATAGAAAAACTTAATGTTGAAGCAATCAACAATTGGCAAAGCTTAGAACCGAAGGTTAAATAACCTATTTAAGCTTCAAGCAATTTTTTATAAATTAGATTTTTTAAGCTGTTTTTAAACTCTGTTTATACTGCTTATTACAAACATTTTTTGAATTTTATTTAAATTATTAAATATAAGATGGCAGGATTAAATATTGTCTTTAAATAGGAGAAAATACGATTTTTTTATTTTAGCTTATTATTTTATTATAACGTTTATTTTTTAACTATTTTTTTATTTAAATACTTTGAAAACATTCAAAATATTCATTCTAAACTCATTTCGTATGAATGTTTAAAAAATAATTAAAGAGATTTCAAATGAAGAGAATTTTTATTTAGTTAATTAGATGATATATGACTTTTTATTTATTAAGGTGATAATAGTAATGATGTAATAATGAGCTGATAGTATCAATATCAATATTGATCGATTATTAATTAATTAAAAATCAACGTATTTTACTTAAGGAACAAGAATATAGTTTATATATATTATATTAGAAAAAATATAACAAAAAGTTTTTAATAATTATATTTAATTGATTAAAAACCATTAATGCTTTAAAAGCAATAAATTTTAGTTCTTAATTTGCAAATTAATATAAATAAAATTGTATTACATTTACATATTTCAGTAAAAATTGCTTATGAATATGTGACTTCGTTTATAAAGTTTTGTAACAAAATTCTTTTCACTTAATTTTGTAATATTATTTATACATTTGATAAAATTTATTGACATCTGTAAGATAATATATTAGAATGCATAAACACAATGAACTGACAGTATTTTGTGTTTTGTTTAGGTCAGATAAAAAAATTATCTTTAAAGCAAAAACACTGTATGCTGTTTGTATGCATACATTAAATCATCAGATAATTGTAAATACTTATAATTAATTAGAAGATAAACTGACATATCGGATAAATAAACGAAACATTCACTATAAAATACGAGACTCATTCGAATGGAACATATTGAATTTTCAGTAATTCGCGAATTAGTGTTATACAAAATAAATTTTAAATTACATTAAGATGGAATATCAAAATTTAAAAATTGTGTACTAGTCATTGGTTCAAATGTCATCACTTTTTTAGTTAATGACAACTCAAGCTAAAAACAATTGAAATTCGGCAAAACAAAAAATGGAATTCATTTTTGATCAATTTTTTTTATAATTTGCATGTAATTCGTAAATTCCTACATTACTTTGCCAATTTTGCTAGTTTATAATGACTCGATAGTAATAATAATAATAACAATAATAATAAGAATAATAATAATAAACAAAAATAAAAGCCAAGGAACTCTGCATTTAAACGAGTCAGACTTTTAGACTCGTTCCAATAAATATTTTATCAGACAATACTCTTTAATAAGTTTATGTTAAATATTAAACAGAGTTATAAGATGTTCAGTATGAAAATGATGTGAACTAATATTTTGATATAAGGTGAGAAATGAAAGAATTACAAATTACACAATTTCATTATTTGAATAAGTGATATTTGTTTTGAATTAAGTACCATGTGGTTTAAGCTATGAACAATATTGTTATGAGCGTTGCGGCCTCTTAAGAAATATGAAAATAATTTCACTAAATATTCGTTAACTACGATAGTTTAATAAATGAAATTAAATATCATTTTTAATGGAATTAATTTGTGAAAAATGTTTCACTAAAACTATTTTCATATTTGCAATATGATATGCGTTATGTCACATGTTATCTTTTTGCCGTGCCTTGCCTTTATGTAAAAATCAATTTGAATTTGACTGTAAAACTGTTTCATTTTGATGTGTATAAGTGCAATTCATCCTTAGAACACTGTCAGTATGCTGCGTTTTTTAAGAAAAGTGCGAATATGTAGCATAAAGAAAACAAATGCTCAACGTCGCATAATTCAAATACAATTGTTTGCCAACAATTGTCGTGATAAAATGTAGATTAGTCAAATAAACAAGTTACTTCCGATCGCACAAAAGTATTGTACTCGACGTGATTAGCTTACGTTTTTATATACGATATGTTTTGTATTTCTGTTTTAGACTTGATAGCAAACGAAAAAACGGAAAATTTTACAGAAGCTGAAAGTGTAATATGAAAGTGAATAGAACTTTGTCTATTTAACTGTTTTAGGCCAATTAATGGCACTAATGAATCAAATTAGAAATCAAAACACTAAAAAAAGAAAAAAACAAAAAACGATAGAAACGCATAAAAGTTCTTGCAGCTACGAACATTCCCATAATATTTACGACTATATTTTTTATTTCGAGCAACTTGTTAACGAGATTTGTAACTATTTTTATAAATTTATCTTGTTAAATTAATAAATTATATTGCTCGTCAAAAACAGTAACTTTGTTGTTTTAATTCTGTTACATAATTTTGTAAATAATCATTGTGTAAGGTGGCGAATGAGTGTTATCAAATAAGCAACAAATTGTCCTTTGTCATGTTCAAGCGACCTATGATATTTCAGTGATACACATGTTTAATCATGAAGTGTAAGTAGAGAAGTTATTACAAACATTCTTATCAATTGAATGCAATATATAAGAAATGTATATATAATAAAAATATACATATTCTTGTATATTTTAGTCTATTACCAGATTATTACATTCAAATGTGTATTTTTATAATTATTAGAAAATATAATATTTACCTTTAACTGTTGCACACTCGCCATCTGTATGAGCCATTTTTTGCATAGCAGTTGGAGCTATACCTACAGGCATTGCAATGGTATGGCCCAAAATCGTTGTGCTAATATCTCTTTTGGAGACATTTCTTAAAACTCTATACCTAATTCTCAATCTAAAAATGCGAAGTTTAGATCTATCATTTCTCAGTATATTGAATTAATATAAATAAATGAATTTGATTTACATTACTTTTTAAAAGCTTCTTTATTCCAGGACAAAGTAACTTCTTCCCCAGCGCCACTTTTATAATAATCGCGAACAACTAAAGGCAACTTTGCCAAAGCCCACTTTTCATAATCGTTGATGCAAACCAGCGGCATTTTAAACTGAAATGTATTTAAGACAATTATGGAACCTCAAACATCTATCCAAGTTCAAAGTTTTAAAAATTGACAAATTACAATATTTACTTACTGAACAAAATAGTTGTTCGTTAATTAAATCACGAATGTCCAGAGATAGGTCGAATTGCGCGAACTAATTGAAACAAATTCACGTTGGGAGTTAAGATCCAACTGAAGATTCAGGATTTAGAAGATAAGTATAGACTCACTAATGTCATTGCCAATAAAACTGATAAAAGAAGCAACTCTTATCCACTCGTGAAAGTGATAAATGATATCGTTAGACGAAACAACAAAAACCTTTATGCGATATATGTACATATATAGATATATATGTATATCATTAATTGAATTTGAAAACAAATTAATACCAAGTTTGTGCTGAAATCGCACGTTTGGAACAAAGAAGGCCTATATTCATTATCTGTCAATAAATTTCGTATCATATTTAGCGAACAAAAACGACGTATGGTTGGTTTAACATTTTTTTATTACATTCGTTAGAAATAATACACAAATGCTGAGGTCTCACATCCGAAATAAATAAATATTACTTATTCCGGATTACCAAACCCGAGCAATGCCGGCATCACGAGCGACGCTAGTTATTCTTCAATCTTTCCTTTCAGTTTTACTTTATTTCTTTAATCAAGCGAAAAACGAAATGCTTACATAAATGCGCTCTATTAACAAATATTACAAAACGACGTTAACTTATCATGTCGATTGTTTTCGACAATTATTTAGTTTTCTCTCCTCTGTTTTCACGTTTATTTCGTATTTCGTGCTAGCATCGTCCATAAAAATCGTACTTTGGAGCAGCATGTGTCGTTACTTATTTCTTGTTGTATTTTTTACAAAGTGGGGCTTCTGCTCATTGTAACTTTCTTCCTATCAATCGACCAATTTTAATCGCACTTTTACAGTCGTCTAATACATTAACATTGCATTTAGTAAAACTTAATTTAAATATTTAAATATTTTATTACAGTGAATATTTTACAATATTCATTAAATACCATTGACGCTTGTCTGTGTTCTTGTCAAGTTATTTCACGTTCATGCGCATACATAAATAGATATTTGCATGAACACACGTCAAAACAAATGTCTTATTGCCGAGAAACGATTAAAAAGTATTGCATGAAAAATTAATATTTCTCTATTGTAACAAATTTGCAGTTTCAAAATGTATCATTTAAGATATCATTTTTTAAGTTAATCGCCTTTATTCGCTTCTTACTTTTCATTCACTAATCAGTAATCTCTTCGAATGAGCAAATACAAAGCATAATCGAGTACAAAGATAAAAATTTGTTTTCCACGTGAATGCGAGAGAAAAAGAAAACGTTGGAAAGAAAAATTCAATTTTGTGTATGTGAGATGAAGATGAATATTCAGATGAAACAAAAAAATCGATCGCCAGCAATAAAACAGTCGTCAACGCTTTGGGTTCTAAAAAGTTTATTCACTCAACTGAACATCGAATGTACAGCTTGCTACCATTACGCGCCCGAGCAACGAAACAACCAAGACTTTTATCTCGAAGCAATAACACAATGATGCCTTATATTTGTTCATCCTATTCTTTTATTTACATGTTTCTAAGTTTGCAATCGAGTTCGCTACTCGATTCTCGTTTGGATTCCATCATCGTTTATCTACGCATATGTCATTGTGTGTTTATATATATATATTATATATATATATACTTTTGTTCCCTTCTTGTATTTAACGTGCAAAGTAATAGAAAAAATTTGAATCAGGATTTAATCAAAAAATGATAATTGTCACGTAAGTTACACGACGAAATAAATACATTATGATTAAATTCAATTCGCATACTTTTTTCGATTCGGTCCGGCGTCTAACAGTGAAGACATTTGCTTATTGCAACTTGTATATCTGATTTTGACCTTTCACTTGTATTATTATTTCATTGTCCTTTCATCGCAAAACCACCGTCAGTACTTATAATATTTATAATAATTATATGCATGTTTATATATGAGGTATATCTAGCCACTTAAATGGTTCATAAAAACGAAGAGTGCGTGTGAAGACAGAGTCAGTTTTTGTCTTGAAATTTGCAAACGACACTTGCATGCTTAATATACACGCTTGTCTTTGCACCTTAACTAAATACAAGTATAAAATTATAGAGGCGAAAGACATAGCGTCGACGCAAGCATCGTACGACTCGTTTGCCCAATTTTTGTTAACTTTTGGTTTCGATGCTTTGTCGCTCAACATCGTTTACTCGCTGACTTTCTCTTATTATTATCAATACAAGGCATGCGTATTTACACGAATTTAATTTGTTTCATTCGATTAATAACATTTTCTCGGATATTAGATTATTTGAAGTGTAAATACATAATGTATGCGAGGAAAAAACTAAAATAGTTTCTCTGTAAGATTTGCCATTCGAATACAAAGAACTTTTTAAAAGTCGGGTAATCTTGGTCATTAAAATGTTGCAACTAAAGCAACGGACGAGGTAGTTGAAACTGAAACAGAGCAATCGTAGACAGACGAAATCAAAGGCAAATGAGATAATCGGCATATTGCTTAAAGTAGTCGTACAACGATTACGCAAAGTCAGATACTGACTACAACAATGAAGCTCTTCATTTATACTAATTTAGTCATTTGTTTATGCCCAAAGCTTACATCTCTTTATTACCAAGTTTTTGTTTTTTATAAGTTCGCTCGGCTTAATTTTTGTCTTTCTTGTTCATTCTTGAATTATCGAACAAAGAACTTTGGCAGTTGCGCATTTACGAATTTTTCTTCCGCTAAAACTAATTACGCATCGAACGTCGCGTGCTCACGCAAAATATACACAAAAATTTATCCTCCCTGGTTGCTTATCGTTTGTCCCTCAGTTTTTCAAAGTTGACTAGAGCTTGTTTTTCTCCTTTATTTAACATTAACATTATCATTATCATTACAATTATTATTATTATTATCATTATTATTATCAGTATTGGTACAGTAAACTTAATTGAGAAGAGTCACCGACGTCAACGTCGATTTCGCATGAAAAAATGCAAACAAGCAAGCCGATCATTTGCCTTTGATTAACGATTTGTTGGGATTTTCAAAATTTTGTCCGATTGCTTATTTCGCAATCCTCGCGTTTGTATATATTGCTAATAAAAATAAGAACGATCGTAGTTAAGACAATAGTATGAAAGTAAAATGAAAATTATGACACTAGCATCGTAAAATGGTTCAACTACTCGATTCTTCTTATGATTATTATGCAGATTTGTTTGCATGAGTTAAACTGTTGTACAATTGCATGACCACGTTTGCTTATCTTAAAAAGTTGGGGATAAAAATGATGGTTAAAAGAGGAAGCTGGGGAAAAAGAACAAAATAGGTTACATAATGCTTGTGTGTACAAAAAGTGAACGATTTACAAATGTTTTGTCTGTTCATATGTATTAAAAACATCGTTTTGTATCACATATAAAAGCACTTATATATGTACACATTTCTCTGATTAGATGACTTGTCTTTAACGACGTAGAAAATCTTCGATTTTCATTCACAGTCGACATCAAACGCAAATAAAATAAGGAAAAAAAAACAAATATAATGCTTTACAATGACGCGATCAATTAATCAAGTAGCGTCACGCGCCAATGTTAAACGCAAACTGGAAATCGCATAAACAAACAATAAATATAATGTTAATAAAACTGACATCATATCGAAATTATTTGAAATCATGAAACAATATTGCTCATAACATGATATTATTTGCAAGAATAAAATCCGAATTCGTATGTATCTCCATCTTGTTTTCAACACACATCGGTCGGTGTATAAAAAGTGAATGATGTCATTGCACGTAGAAGAGAAACGACATCTTAGTTCAAAGTCACTCTTTCTCAACCCTGTCGCGATTAAGTACAAGATGACAACAGGTGACGCGGCGATCGATGGTTTTTAACGCAGTAAGAATCGCTTTTCAATTAAGTTTCAAAATTAATGTGTTTCTCTCGTCGCATTTGGTTCAATATTTCTTGTGTTGTTTCGTTTCTACTTCACTATACATTTATACAACCTTAATGACTTGAATTCAAGTTCGCGTTGGCGGGTAAAGAGCCGTCACTCGTGAATTGCCTGCCATGAAATTGCAGCAAATAGAATTGACCGGCAATAAACAAAGGGAATTAGAGGTACGAGTCGCCGAGTCGAATTCATGTTTTATTAATTTGAAGCTCGTCTGCTGCTTCGACGTATGCTTGTTAGCGATTCATTAAGGATCCTGGCTGGTACCTTGTGGTGGATCACAGATTTGAGTTGAAGACGTAGATCCTAGTTGTGACTGCTGCGGTTGTTGTTGCTGTTGCTGCGATTCTTCTTGCATTTGTGGAGTTACACTAATGTCAGAGGAAGCGTCAGGTACGGATTGAGATGCAAATCTATCAAGCGAATAAACTTTATATTATACAAGCTAAGATAAGTTTATACTTCTGTAATTAAAAGAAAAAAAAATACGTATAAATCAATTTAATAAATTTAAAGCTACCTAAGTTGTCTACTATTAGCTCTTAACCACTGTTAAATGCCAGTAAATCATCCTATCAAAAATAGCCAATCTGATACAACAAATTTTCTATGAACAATTTGACAACGAGAAAAACTTAAACGTAAATAACTTGACAGCTTCGACTGTAATTCTGTATATATCAATTTACGTTATTCTTTTTTTTATACGAAGAAATATGTATTCCAGCAATATATTATTTTTAATATTTGAAGTATACAATTCATCAATTTTCTTTTATGAGAATATTTCAGTTTTAATGTTCTACATAGAACATTTGTTTTTAATAAAAATTAACAAATAAAAAAGTTACTACTACTCGACGATTTAAGAATCTTTTGCATACATAATTTTAATGATTAACTATTATTATTATATTTATTCATGCGCAAACCACTACTGAATTATTTGAAAAATATTGGTTATCATAATATACAATAAATTAAAGTTTAAATAGTTTAAAACCTTTTAAATTCAAATAAACTTACAATGATTTTATGTAATAAATATTCTAATAAAATAAAAGAAATTTCACGACATTTTTCATCATTACATATAATAATAAAAACAATTTGATTCGTTATTTTGTTTCAGAAAATTGTGCATTGATAGCAAAAATAAATATTTTTTTAAAAATACTTGAACATTCTATGTAATTAATAAAAATAAAAACTGATCAAGTTGTATCATAATTTAAAACTAAATTATAATTAATCATCAAATTAAAAATAATACCGATCACAAGAGTCACTATATTCAGTGATCCTGAGATGAGTAGTGGACAAAGGTGTGTTGATGTAATCCTCAGCAGTTTCCTCGAGTTCCTGTTCATCGTCAGGGACTAGTTCAAAGGCCTTTTCAAGTGTTTTCTTTGCACTGTTACTCCGTTCAAGGAAGTAGCCATTGTTCGATTCATTGGAGGGAGGCGGCGACCAGTTGTTGTATGCATGCGTATATGGCGCAGCTGACATGTACGAGGGTCTTTTATCCAGTTCCTCTTGTAGCCAGTCAATCGCGAGCAACCACTTTTTCTTGAGTTCAACGTTCTGAAGTAATAACTGATGCGCTAGTTTGCACTTGCCAAATAGTTGCACCATGCATTTAATACACTGATATGCCCGCTTCTGGTAATTACTTTTATTCTTCAATATCATATCAAACAAGCCTTCTTTTTCTTGAGGCACACCTAAAAATGTATTAGTTTTTTAATAAATGGAAGCATTTATTAATTGAATTTATGAATTGTTTAATATATTTAATAAATATATATATATACAAGTTGCTTGATATATGATTATTATATTAAACATTTAATTTATATTTCTTCAAAAATAGTACCTTTGAGTGCAGTGAGCACTCGTTGAGATTGCCAAGAGTCTTCCATGAAAAGCATTGCCAGAAGCAAATCTGTATGGTGTCGAACTTCAGTTGTGAATGCATAGCCTATATGCCAAAGAAGTTCGGCCAATACTACTCGAGAGAGTGATGGATTTTCCCAACAACAATACTGCAGAAGTTTGACCGCTTCGTCCGTAATATTCGAGTCTTCGATAAGTTTCTTAATGTAACTTAAAAACAAAATAGGAATTTCATATAGAAATAGGAATTTGATGATGTATATTATATTGATAACTAAGAACATTATTTTATCTTACGCAGTATTGCAAATAAAAAAAACACTAACATTTAAAGATATTATGTTAATTATGAATAGCTTAAAAAAATTACCTATGTTTGACGAAAAGAAGTTCAGCAGCTTGTGGCTGGATAGGCATAATATATTCGTTCTGGCACTGCAGATTTCCATATGGATTTGGCAGAGGCACTACATTTGACCTTGGCTGACACTTTGAAGACACGTCACAACAACGTATAAGCAAACTCACCACTTGATGTAACTTTGTAAGCTCAAGGTATTGATACTTAATAGCAGACCCCGTGCCTTCATCAACAGCCAATAACATAAATGTCACGGGCACGTTATGCTAAACATACAACAAATAATTATTGAATATCCAGTTACAATACTATATTTTAAAGTCTTAATTTTTCAAGAAGTATAAACAAGATTATGTGAAATACATACTTTTAACATATGAGCTTTTTCTGGAAGGCCAAGGAGTGCATACATATAAAATACGGTAAAATAATGCTGCAGATGTCGGCTGTGATCTGAGATTTCACGTTGAATTGATAAGACTGCGTGCATTAGTCTGTCGGCTAAATTTTCAGAGCCAACTAAAAAAATTAAAGTTAAACATTGTTATTATAGTGTAATTTTGTATAAAAGAACCATGTATTAAAATATATTTAAAAAATAAATATTCAATGTAACAAATAAATTAATCTTCTTTAACTTACTAGGTGAATTCACATTGCTTGATATACAAGGATAGTCATTTAACAGTGAAAAATCCATCAAAAAAACTAAAATTTTCATGAATGCACTTCGAACTTCTGCACTTGGACAGCTTAATATGTACTCGCAAAACCTATAAATTTGTAAAAGCGAAAGTTATTAATTAAAGATATAAATTGTATATATTATACTGTATCAAATATTAGTACATTATGTACCAATAACGTATATTAAGCAGACTCATCGCTTCAGTGTAATAATTTCTTTTTACCAAAACGATTTTGTTTGCTCTCAAGAACGTATTTTGAAAAGCTACAAACAATAACGGGATTCTCTACAAAAAATACGAACCTGTGGGGATGATTGAAGAGCACATTCTGAGCGAACCACCAACGCACTTGTTTACTAACTCGTAAATGAAACGTTAAGGTGTCATGCCAATCAGTTGCAGTACCTCGCAATGTTTTTTTTGTATGGAAACCCGTGTAAAAGAGAAATTTTGAAGCCAATTGCACTGATAACATTGCCAATTCTTCTGCTTCCTAAAATATAAATATAACAATAAGTTTCTGCTATGGCAAACATTTTTTTCAATTAGTCTTATTCTAATTGAAAATACATACCACTTTGTCACCAGTATTATTTTTATTGGTTTTTTGGATGTTGCACGAGACAAGCTTCTTGATGAATTGGAAGTACTCAGCATTGAATTGATTTCGATTATGCATAAACTTAATGTTCTGTTTTCTGACACTCTGCTCAATTGCTGGTGGCATTTTTGTTACTCCCAATTTTGTATCTAATACAATGTTTTATTTTGATTAGTCTTGAAATATTAAGGTAATTGAAATATTCATGAAAATAAATATGAATAAATACTAACATAAAGAGAGTTCATTGACACTCTTTGTTAGAGAATTTTGTTCGACATCAAGTCTGGTATAAAATAGCATGTATGCATTCCACCAGCGTTTTTGTCTACGATAACTCATACGCTTAAGCATATGATCGAAAACTTCTCCCATGTAATCACCACCAAAACATTGCGATTTCATTTCTTCTTCTTCTTCCATTTTACATTCTGTCACATCACCGTCGTCAAACTTGTACCATTTCGCAGAACCATCACTTTGCCTTTAATTAAATTAATTGTTATATAAAGCATTTCTAATCTTATTTTTTTAAATATATGCAATAATAATTTTCGTAATTCATTGTCTTAAATTATTTTTACCTGTGTAAAATATAAGAGTAGTAATGACCTCCACTGGCTTGACCACTGTGAACGACAATTCCGGTGAGTTGATACTTTGTACATACGCCGTTATTTGCCTCCATATAGTCACAGTCTATTATTTCTCCCTCCAATTTGGCGAGCCCCGAAACAGTGTAAGGTTCCATGTCGAGGTCCCTCGGGAACTCAAAATAATCGTTAAACTTAATCGCGCAAACTCTTTCGAAGTCATATTCAAACCTCTTCAACTGAATTGCTAAAATCGGCGGTAACTTTTTCACGCATAATCGTTTCACTGTAACAACCTGAACAAAAACAGTGTTATTTGGATTCTATTGAATTTGCATATTGGTTTATATTTTATACTTTTTATCTACTTACTTTTTCATTACATTTGTCACAGTGATAAGCATCAGCGCCTTCGAGGAGCTCCCCTTTGACATATTGCTCTAACGATTCCAATAAATTACTATGATTTCGAATGTCGACACTTATGACGCTAAAAGGCTCTTCTTTGGAATACCTATAAACATAAAAACAATACTTTGTTTTAAATACTTAAAATATGTCATAAGTTTAAATATTAAAATTCAGTTCAAAATTGTGCGTTGACGTACATATAATATATAAATTATGACATGTATACAAAATTGAAAGAGATTTATATTGAACATTATATTAATAAAGATTATGAATTTTTGTGGCATATATAAATAACGTACCTATGAGGACAATCTTTACAGATCTTTTGATCGCTGTAAGAGCCACCAAGAATTTTACCCATTATTTGTTCATGGCCCAAAGCTTTTAAAGCTTCATCCAAACTTTCCACCAAACTCATGAAAAATTCTACTGCATCTTGTTGTTCTCGTAAATTAACTGGTTCACCTTGAAGCCTGTATTTAACAATGTTTAAATTATTTATTCAATATATACATAACTAATAAAAAAAATCGTAACAAATACATACTTTTTTATTCAAATGTTCAATAATTAAATATCTAATTCTTTTTTTCGACAATCTATTTATTAATATTTCAATATTTGTTTCTAAGTCACATACATTCAATAAAAAAG
>JABFQD010001252.1:0-19156 GCA_022817045.1 Psix sp. ZL-2020 | reverse complement strand
AACAATTCAATAATAAAAAAAAACATGATACTAAGCAAAATAGTTTTGTACATTCAAATGAGAATAATTGAATTAAAAATGTTAAAATGGCGTTGATTATTAAATAGATTCAAATGTGAGTAAATCAGATCATTTATTTGTGTCGAGGGCAATTAAGATTGAGACGGAAGGAAATGATTATTTGCTGGCTGCTCGACGGCAGATTCAGGCAAGATCGTAATATCTCGGCAGATCATCTTTTCGATTCACGACAACTGCGCCGATTTGGGCAAAGCCGAGCAACCGGGCGGAACCCAACTGGAGCAGATGCGATCTCTTCAAAATATCGGATGACTTACAAAAGACACAGATTCCGATGTTTGTATTGTCATTTTAATTGCATTAGACGGCGCTGCAGGTACGCCACTCGGATTGGCACGAAATCTACTTTCATAACTATTCATTTTCCGTTGCGAGCGCTCGATCCCAACAATCGCTTCTCATTGAACGTTTGATGTCATCGTCGGTTCGATTCGCATCGTCACCTAAACGAACTGACACGAAAACGTCAAACTGCGCACGAACTCGATCGTGAACAAATTGTGACACGGCGAAAATTGTTACGCCGAATGAAAATGCCGCGCTTACATTCCAGAGGGGAGGGGGCACGAAAAAGTCGGAAGCGACGCAACAATGGGCAGCGGTTGTCAAAACAAACGGCGAAAAAACGCCAATTCCGCTGATTCATTGGCGAGGATTGCCGCGCGCATCGTCAAAACAAAACCCTGGCCAGCACGGCTAGCGCCTTTCTATGACAATATGGCAGCGCACCGAAACTTGACATTAAACGTTCGCCCGAGTGCGGCGTCGTCGCCAGCGATTTCTTGACGCGACCGACTTTTAGAGAGAGACGCAACGTTTCAGAGTTTACATTGTTGCAGCTTCGACGGCACGAGATAAAGGTTATATTTATGCTTCTATCTCGCCCCGTCGGCTGACTTTTTTACCGAGTACGCGTTCGCGGACGCGCTTGGCAAAGGTCAGTACTCACCTATGCAATTTCGTTCTCACCAAACTGTCACTGAAAGAAGTCTCACTATCACACGACGAGTCCCACTTGAAACACGCTCAAAAACATTACGTACGACCGCGGATTTTTTTCTTTTTTTTTTCGTTAAAAGCAAGGCTCCATTGCTTGGCACGGAGTTTCTGAGTTGTTGTTTCAGAGATACTGCGCACGATTACGGTCACGGCGCAGAACACGCTGCTAGATAGACGACCAGCCGACACATCTTCTCCCAACAATCGCATCGCTCGCCATTCAAATAGGTGGCGGGACAATTCAACCGTAACGCAACGCGCGCGGAATTTAAGATTGTATATTTCGGGTTTCATGTAGTGTAAATTTAATTTATATGTAATTTGTAAATATTTATGATTATGATATTTTTGTGTATAATGAATTTATAAATGGATACATAAAATATGCGTTGAAATAAGTAGTGAAAAATGTTAATTATAATATTTATTATATGTTTTAATAAAATAAAAGTTTATTTTGTTTTATTATAAATGGGATAGTTCAAAATTTTAATTTGTGTTCAGAAATATTATTTAATTATTATTGTTGCTTACAATGAAAGATATTTTAAAAATTTGAAACTTATTTTTATTAATTTATAAAGTTCAGTTATTTATTAAGAGTAATTAAATATGTAAATTTAAATCCACTCGGTAATTTGATTTTATTTATCTATTGTTTCTGATATTATATAAATTTGGATTTAATAAATTTCTATTTTGCATTAAAAATGATTTTATTATTATTTTTAGTATTCTTATTCTTTTATTATTAGTTTTCTAAATGATCAAAATTTCCGTTTAGAATTCTCATTATATAAGTAATGATAAATTTTCAAAATATATTTAGTTAATAAATAAAACATATTTTTCAAAATACAAAACAAAATTATGGATATATAAAGTTGAAATAGACTTTTATTGAAAATAATAAAATTCTTACAGAATTTCTACCTAAACTTGTATGGAACATAATTGATATAAATATTTAAATTATTCGTAATCTTATACATAAGGTTCTTTTGATTCTCTCATACAAAATCTGCAACCTTACCTCCAAAGTACAATCCTCTATACTTAATATCATACATGTTTACAAATTCTTAAACGTTTCTAGTTGTACAATGTAACATTGCAAATCACATAGTTTTACTCTTTTTCAATCAATTACATTAAGACATATTTCATACTGTTGATCTAGTCCTATGTAACAATCCGATATGAGATAAAAAGTCAATGTCGTTTCACCTGAAAAATACATTTTGCATGAAAAATATTATCTCAAACTTCCCTCCACCTCAATTACTTTTAAAAACTTCAAATTTACCCAAAAGAGATGGCGCAGTGAACAGCAGCTGATTGTTTTTCGTTGGTCCATTGATTCCGGAAGCTCGTCTCAAAGCCAGCAATTCTTTGTGATCGCCAAGGATCAAGAACCAGCCTTCGTCTTTTCCCTTTTGGAAGCAGGGCGAATGAGCTTTTAAACTGTTTGTGCGATTTTTTCTCGTCATACCAATAATTAAAGTGTAATCGGTACCACGGTGCACGTCAATGATTTGCTTTGTCTTTGGTTTGAGCTCGATCGATTTGATCTCATTTTCCTCTTCATCCCAGCTGCCTTGTATGGAAAGAGTTACACACAGAATTGGGAACTCTTTAATCGCTTGGAGAATCTGCGACAGAAAGAAATTAATATCATTTCGAAAATGATCCGAATTTCAGTTAGTTATCCAATGCTCACCTGGTAAACTTCGTTTTCAGTCAAATCTGGCATCAACATTTGTGATAACTTTTTGTAATTGTTTGCAACTGACATGCAAAATTCAGGTAAGCACTTCGGTGCTCTCGAGAACAAATGCAAATGATCCTTTTCAATGTTAGGCAAAATGGTAAGCGCCGGCTCATCAAACCACCGCGCTTGAATAACCATTTGGAGGATCTGCATTATTCTCAACGTGGCTGTTAACCAGCCAAGCTCGGCAACCGCATCTATCATGGCCTGAAATATTAAAAGTGATTTTTAAATGATCGCGAAAAGACAATTTACTACCTACTGAACAATGTTCCATTCAAACTTTCCAACAAATCGCAAGTTTGATGAAAATACATACAATTTTTGTACTATTTATTAAATAATTTTTTGAGTTTCGTTTTTGATCTTTTTTATCTCTAACAATTTAATAATTATAATAATGAATGAATAATAATAATCATTTCTGAAAATACAAGAAAACTAACTTGTAAAATTCTGATAGACTGATCAAGGACGGATTTCAAATCAGTAACATAATCCGTACATGGCATTGGCAGTCGCTGAAAGTGTGCTTGTAAGAGTAAAAATGCTTTGGTATTAGGTGAGTCAAAAGTCATTATGTTAACCGGATACCTGCACATTTTTGCCAAATTTCTGAAAGCAAAAAAATCATTATACATCTACCAGTCAAAACAGATTGTTCCCATTGCTTAAATCCCCTTACTCATTGAGCAAATCTTCGTTGTGTCTGACTGGCAATTCGTCATATTCGTGAGCGATGCACATGATTCGCAAATATTGTTCGACACTCAAGTTGTTCTTCAAATGCTCTTCGAAAGTGAGCACAGTTTTATGCGAAAGGTAATAAAAAGATGCGATCTTTCCCATTGGCAACGGTATCAAAGTTTGATCATCCTAAAAGCAAAGAATCACCGGAGTTAAAATGAAATATTAATCATTTGAATTTGTCTACAATAAGTATGAACTCTTACGTCTTCGACATAAACGCATCGAGACAAAATCAGATCCTTCAAAGTTTTTTCAACTAGTTCCGACAAGTAAGCATTAATGTTTTCCGGTTCGAGAACATCCAAGCCGTAGTATTTTGGATTTTTCAAGAGTCGGCGGAAAAAGTACGTCCACGTTAAATAGTCCAGGAACTCCTGTTTGTTTTTGATCGTGCCCGCGACAATTTCTGCGTTAATGTGGTCCGGTAGAACCTCGAGCAAACTAGACTCCACGGGGAAGGGCTCGTACAAGAACTTCTTGTAAAAGTTTTTCTTGATGTCGTGGACGAGGACAACTGCGACGCCGGAATTGTCGAACTGCGGTCGACCCGCGCGCCCCATCATTTGCAGCACGTCTGTGATAGGCATATCGACGTAGCGTTTCAGCTTACCGTCGTAGTACTCGGTTCCTTTGATGACAACCAAATGAGCCGGAAAATTGACGCCCCAAGCCAAAGTTGCGGTCGTAATCAGGATCTGGTGGTTGGAAATTACAAGTTAATAAGTTTCGAATCATAATATGACTCTGCATAAGAGTAGAAAAGTGACCTGGATTTTGTTATTGACAAACAACTCTTCGACTGTTCTTCTGTCTTTATCCTGCAGACCTGCGTGATGGAGACCAATACCGAAAGCTAGAGTGAGCTTCAAGTTTTGATCGCGGATGTTTTCCAGAATGTTCTCCATGTCTTCTTCAGGCATCTTTAGCCACTGTTTCGGGTGATCTTCGGCGGCTAGATACGCAATCAAATCGAGCGCTGTGAGCCTCGTTTGTCGTCGAGATGACACGAAGACTAACGACGGACTCGTCGGAGCGTGCTGTTTAATTGCCTGGAATGTCGGTCGATTCATCGTAGCCATTCGCGGGCAATAATGCTTTCCAGGGAAGCCACTTATGTGAACTTCCAGTGGCACTGGACGAACTGACGGCCTGAAGTTGTATAGCCCCATCTGTAGTAAAAAATACAAATTAACAACCACAATTCATTTTCTTATATTCATCATGATTTTCAATGGTTTTTCATTTTTGTCATTTTAAATGAAACCAAATGTCTAAATTAGTCAAATGAATATCATTAGTTTACTGTCAAAAGAAACTGTTTATTTTTTGTAATGTCACCTTTTTGATTCCGAGCCATTCGGCTAAATCAATAGCGTTTGCCAAAGCAGTGGAAAGCCCAATGATTCGCAGTGTTCTTTGGGTGTGCGAAGCAATGAAGTTTGTCCTTGAAACAATGACTTCAAGTACCGGACCTCGATCCTCTCCGAGTAAGTGGATTTCGTCAATTATGATCAGTGCCACCTGTTTAACGTAATTTCGCGTTTGCCAACTACGACTAATACCATCCCATTTTTCAGGCGTCGTTACAATCACATTCGCATTCATGATGCTGCGTAAATCCGGTGTTACGTCTCCTGTAAGCTCCACAACATTCTTCCCCATGTTCTGCTCTAAACGCACTTTCCAATCTTTTATTCTTTCGCGAACCAGAGCTTTTAGAGGGGCAATATAAACGACCTAGAAAAAAGAATTATTATAAATAAGAAAGTATGAAAAGTAAGTATGATACAGAAAAGATTATTCTATATTGCAAGTGTCATTTTATTACTTTAAATTCCGGGGTATTTTTGAAAACTCGCATCATGGCGATTTCAGCAGCAATAGTTTTTCCCGAACCTGTGGGAGCTCCCAGTAAAACATTATTGTCCGTGTGATAAAGACAATGAAATATTTGAGTCTGAATTAAATTGAAGTGCGAGAATTTGTACAGTTTTTCAAAAGCGGAGTCTTTGAGGACAGAAACTGGCAACGGCTGTAACTCTAAGAGATCTGTAAATGAAATGTTACAATTGTTAATATGTGCAATTTTTCATTTCCCAAATATTTTTATATTTCTAGATTTTCCAGGTTTTTAATTATTTTTATTTATATATTAATAAAAGGCAATTTTGCCATCAAGGAACTAAATAGTTTCTGATTATTTATGACGTTTCGATATTCATTATAATATTCTCATCAGATGTATAAAAATATATTATCGAAGTTCTTTTAAACTTTATCACAATAAATTAATTTTTAATAATTCATAAATAAAGAAAATAATTCAAAAAGAGTATTTTTTATTTTTGAATTTTATTGTCAGTTTTTACGATAATCTGTAGATTTTCAAAATCATGACTGTATGTATATTATACTATAATGAAAATTATTTATAAATATTTTATTAATTACTATATAAAAAAATAAGTATAAAAATGAAAAGTATAACAAACCAGTATGAGGTGGATGAGTTTCTGGTAAAATTAAGTCTTTAAAGGATAAGGGATGTAAGGTTTCAGCTCCAAGCCATCGATCACTTGTCACCTTTACTATATACTGAGAAGGTAACGGCTCTATTAATGGGATTGTCATCACAATTTCTTGCTTCAAATTGTTACAAACCTATAATACATTTAATACAAACAAATTAATTTTATCGTGTCAAATTGAATATCACAAAGTCTACTTCATAAACTTGATCATAAAATTTCAATCATGCAAACCATTTTTCTAGTCATCTGGAAATATTCATAATGATATATAAAATTGTTTTCTGGATCTTCAATCCAAATCCAAAAAGCCTCCGAGTTTTTTCCATGCACTCTAAAGTTCCACCTGAACTGGGGATAAATTTGAATCCGTATTCGTAAAACAGTTCTCGTGATCGGCTGCAAGGTGGAGTCGATTTCAATACAGGGCAATTCCTCACAACATTTCTTTACAAAGGCGGCTTGTTTGTGATTGCGCAAAAACATTCCTAGGAAAACAATTCTTCAATTAATTTCAAATCCACCTAACAATTCTCATCAAAACTTTGCAACTTTCTTTAAAAAATCCTACCTATTTCCTTAACATCCATTTCTTTGAGTGTCTTCACTGAAATCTGTCGTTCTTCAATTTTTGAAAGCATGTCTGAAGGGAGACAGTAAAATTGTCGGAGAGGAGTAAAGTGATCCCACTGTTGAAGCTCCAGCATTTTTGACATTTGCAGCATTCGCGAAGCCATTATGGCGTTGTTTCTCCTCAACATAATTTCAAACAAAGCTCGGCATATTCGAACTGCATTCTTAACAAAGAAGAACGTCGAAATCAGTTACAGTACAAAATGACAAAAGAATGTAGGAAAAAGAAAAACAACGTACTTGGGTCACATAAGCTTGATCGGATATAAGAGAGAACGATTCGATGCGCCCTCTGGATAGATAAGTCTGTAATAAGATGTTGACTTTGCCGTGAACATTTTCCACACCGCCTTGAGCTGTTAGTTCACAGTAAGACAAAACCATGTTTTCAAGCTCGTCTATTTCCTCGTCTCGAACCTGAAATGAGTTGAAGTGTGAGAAGAAATTATGAATGAAGTTTATGGGAATATGTAAGACGCAAGTAAACCATACTTTCAGCTGTTCGAATTCTTGCGAACGCGATATCATTCCCAATATATCAGCCTCTGTCATAATCGGTTGGGAAATTTCGTTAAATATTTCAATGGTGTCATATTTGAGATAAAAATGACTCGCGGTTCTTCCCAAATCTGAAAATACATTAAGATTTATAGTTTGAAGCGAACGGAAGTGATGAATATAAAATGAAAAGTGACGTACCGGTAGAAGCCAGGTCACCGGTGTTTTTATTGTATCGAATCATTCGAGCTTTATCCAGGGCTGAAGCAGCAGATACAATGAGTTCTCTTCGTTTCCTTTCCAGTATCGGATCTTCCATGATCGTTTGAAGCTGAATACCATAATTCATGTAATTCAGTCTCATGCGTACGAATAAATATGTGTAACTAAGCCATTCTACTGCTTCGTTAACATTTGATATTGTTCCTAGTGCGATCTGTAAATATATAATTAATTTTACTATTTAATATATAACATAAAATATAATGTATTCTGTACGTAATAGCTTCTAATAAGTATTATGCGTTACAAAAACTGCATCTTATTAAGAAAAGTATCTAAAAAAACAATTTCTTTTATTTATTAATAAGTGAGATTAAAAAAAGTGGCAATTAAATGTATTCAACTTTTAATTAAATTTTTAAGATACGTAAGACTAAAAAAATAATCACCTCTGCATTCAAGTTGTCTGCTAAATATGTAATAAAACTACTTTCGATTGGAAACTGGTTAGTCAGTAGAGACAAATAATGTGACAATTTATTATGCGTGGTAATAATAACAGCATGTCCACTGGTGTCAAACTGTGGTCTACCAGCGCGACCAAATATTTGCAATACGTCGAGGATGCCCAAGTCTATGAAAGAGCCGTGTTTCGAGTCATAGATTTCTGTGCCTCTGATGATGACTGCGTGTGCTGGTAAGTTGACACCCCAAGCTAGAGTCGATGTGCAAACCAGCACCTTGATGGCGCCTTCGGCAAAGTATTTTTCAACTAAATTTCGATCGCTGCGCAACATACCAGCGTGGTGCACGCTGAGTCCGTGCGAAAACAGCTCGCCGAGAATTTTATTGTGCGACTTATTGAATACTCTGTCTACGGTTTTCTCCATGACTTTTCCCTCAGGAACAAAATACTTGTGCGTGTCATTCTGCAGGGACAGTTCTTTCAATGTGTTCGCCATTCGAACTGTTGCGTTTCGTGCGTGGACAAATACCATCACCTATAAAAAATGTTTTTTATTAATGAATGTTGATGAAATTTTAAACAACAAATATACATATATATATTTAACTATTATTATTATAAATATATTTAATTTCTTGACTTTTTCAGATTTTTATTAAAATAATAAAACCTTGTTTTAATTAAATAAATAACATTGATTGTTGAAGAATATAAAATTAATAAAATCCCTAATAGAATTTCTATTTGCCCAACCTGGTGACCTTTCTTGACCATCTCGACGACTTGATTGTAGCAAACTGTGTCCATATCAGCCATTTGTTGCATCGGTTTAATGGATTTGACTCCGACAAATGTCTGGCTCAGTGGCACCGGTCTAAATCTGTGATCGAAATAAAACAGTCCCTTGTAAGGGTTGACCCGAAGGAACCGCGCGACATCGACGTAATTAGGCAAAGTAGCTGAAAGACCAACAATTCGAATCATGCTCTGAGAGGATTCCACTTGTCTCAAAGTTCGCGCTACCAGTGCTTCTACAACTGGACCTCTGTCGCCGTGCAGAAGGTGCACCTCGTCGATGATTAAAAGACGAACGATACTCGTGAGAGCGATGTCTCCAGTTCCCTTGCGCGTGACAACATCCCATTTTTCAGGAGTCGTGACGATCATTTGAGTTTGTTGAATCTCAGTTTTTGTCAGCTGCATGTCCCCAGTCAGCTCTCGGACAGATAATCCCAGTCGACTGAGTCGTTTGTTAAAATTGGCAGTCATTTCAGCAGCGAGAGCTTTCATCGGAGCAACGTAAATGATTTTAAACTGATCTTTTTGAAGGACACCCTGAGACATGTGCAGTTTCAGTTGATGGACAATCGTAAGCATGGCAATATTAGTTTTGCCTGCGCCAGTTGGTGCGCAGATTAAAAGATTCTCGTTCGTGTGATACGCAGCGTCGAAAACTATTGTTTGGATCCGATTGAGAGACTCGATGCCTTGGAATGCGATCTGTCCGATCTGTTATGAACAATTTTAATTTTTTTATTTGTTGCCTATTAATCGTATTTATATCTTATAATTTTTGTTTAGTATGTGTCTTAAATTATAAAGAAAAAAAAACCATGAGAGCTAAAGTAAAGCATGGAAAACTTGGTTCAAAAATGTAATGGATTAACTATTTATATTTTTGATTTAATGCTTGTATAATTATGTAGTCAATTTTTTTTTACGTAACTGATGAAATTTTAAGTTATAGTAATTTTAATCCGTTAAATTACTTTATATGTATGTCATGATCAACCCTTTTAGTATCGGCTTTACTATTCGCATTGCGAGAGAAATAATCCAAATAAATTTGTAATACGTTTGTTCTCTATTACATCCTTAGTACACTGCTTTTTGAATCATTTAAATATTGTTTCTCATTTGGTTTTTATGAGCATTTTCCCAAACCCTAGTAAAACTGTGAAATTTGGCCGGTTATTCTCGCATAGGCACCTATTTTTCGCCCGGCACTACAAGGGTTGATACGTTAGTTAAAGTTAACTAAATTACACATACTTCATCTAACATAGACACCATTATTCTCTCATTTCCAACATCTAAAGCCTCGATTTCAGGTAAGGGAATGTGAACTTCTTCGCACAACTTGCTGTCTTTCCTCTCAACATTTTCTGGTAAAATCAATTTCTGACCGGCAATAAAACCTGGCGAATTGATTTCAGAATTAGAAA
Organism: Psix sp. ZL-2020; assembly: GCA_022817045.1. Taxonomy (NCBI): domain Eukaryota; kingdom Metazoa; phylum Arthropoda; class Insecta; order Hymenoptera; family Scelionidae; genus Psix; species Psix sp. ZL-2020. The sequence continues at coordinate 8,983 of JABFQD010001252.1, read as the reverse complement.
GTTTTTGGAAACATATAGGTTTTATACTAATGGTAACCGAGACCAACCTGCAGAATTTTTAACATGCAATTTAGAGTCGAAAACAAAGGGGAACTTTTCGTTCGAATATTGACTAGGAACATATTTTTTAAGTGATGGAAACAGAGGAGCCTTGGTCGACATCACTGCTTCTTTCTTCAATAATCTCAAGTTGTTCGATTCGCATTTGCTCGTAGAAGGGTCGGATTTGGCTGTGCGTTGTAACTTTTTCTCTTCTTTTCGCACTTTTTTGAACAATTGTTTCTCCTTTTCAGATTGAATAGTGAGCTGACATCCAATTGGAGGTTGCTTTTGCAGTTCTAAAATATTAGAAATGAGATAAATAAATCCAGTTTTATTAATTATTTTTAAGCAAAAACTAATGTAGTAATTTAAACAATCAAATTCTTACTCTCATAAATTCTGTTCACTTTTTTAGCTGTCGCCATGGCTAACACGTGTTTTTTGTTTTTCATCAAATACTCAACCAAACTAATGTTATCGAAACCTACGATGTCGACGAGATCACTTCCTAAATTGTCGTCAGGTTCCTTTAATTTATGGATTATATTCTTCACAAACTCTTCGTAAGTCATAGTTTGGCTAAAACTCTCATAACAAGTTTTCAGTTTTTTAATCAATTCTGCCTTGTTAAACTGAAATATATGGAATTTATTTATGTTTATGTATGTACATACGATTGAAGATTTTAAAATAATACATTTGTATCAAAATAGATATAACAAACTAAATTTTTAATATTATTGTATCACAATATCCTACAAACCTCGTCGGAATCACTTTTTTTACTAATGGAATCTAAATTCATACTAAATGCAAAAATATAATCAATATCTTTTTCCTCGCCCATAGGATGCAACATGTCCGTGTTTGGCCATTCAGTTTTGATTTCATTGTAGGGAATATTTGATCCAAACAATTTCTTTTTCTCTGATGCATTCTTATTGTCATCATCTAGATCTTTTAAAAACTGTAAGTCTTCTTCAGAAATACTTTCACGGATTATTTGAACGATCTGAAATGCAATAGACGATTGGTATTTATTCATTTATTATTTATCAATGATTCTGACTTTAATTTCTATTCATCAATTTCAAAGTAAATATACCTTCATCAATTCACTAAGATACTGCGGTGTAAAATCTCCTAAAAGTTGCTTCAAAAGCTTCATGTTTTTTTGACTGACGACTTTCTCGCCAATGAGTAATCGCAATATATGAATTGTTAGATCTTTCATAGCTTCTGAAGGCATGCCATCTGTGATTTAAAAATAATTTCTTTTTTTATTTAAACGTCAAAACCATAATTGCAAAGAGATTTTCTTTTTGATAAATGTTATTTTAATCAAGATAAAATGCATATTTATTTATTATTTTTTGCAAAAGTATGATTTAATAATAATTTAAAAAATAGGATTATTTATAATCATTGAAAAGTGAATTCGTTTAAGAATTAAAATCCTGAATCAATTTTTAAGTGCTAACCAAGAATCCCTTGTATTTTATGGTACAACTTTAATAGCGTTTGCGCCAAATCTTTCGGGATACGATTGTAGAATTCTGTCCAGTTCGGGCCTCTGAAAAAGAAATGTGATATGATAACACCAATATTTTGGACCTTCTTTCTTAATGTTTTCGAAGCATACTTTTTGATTGAATCAGCATATTCTTTTCTCTTAAGAACCAGCTCATTTTCTGGTATTTCAGGTAACACTCGATCCAGATGGAAGAGATTTGTTAAACTGTAAGTGAGTGTTGGTAATTCTTCAACTGCCGATAATTCCTTCATTTTGGCGAATTCAAAACACTAACAGCATCTAAACAAAGTTTCAAATCATTTCATTAATAATAAAAAAATAAAAAATAAATTTCCTCATGCAAACATCTTGAAATTCAAATAAAAATCATTTTTCATTGCCTCATCAACACCTTACAATTCAATTTTTATTTTACATTAAATTTCATAGTCTATATATTTATTACCACGAAATTCAATTTCTGTATTTTGCAACAAACAACTTTTTTTAATTTGTTGTTAAATAAATCAAATTTCATTTGCAAATAAACTGGGCAGTACATATGTTACAAACTAGACGATCAACATGTATTTAAATCCAACTAACCTCCAAACAGTGCGAAAATAAGTTGTTCTTGACAGCCGAATGTCCTGTTCTAAGAATCGTCTTCCTCACTACTATTAAATATAACAACCGATTTGGCTTACGTTACATTTTGAGAAACAACAATTGAATCGAATCGAACTAGAAAACAGAAGTCCCCTTTTTTAAAGCCCCACACATAAGATGTGATTCACTCAGTTTTACACCTTGCGCAGATGTGTCTGCACATGAAGATAACATTGTTTCGGCGAACAGAAAAAAATAAAAAAAAATAACTAGAAAAGATTCTAAACTATTAAGAATTTAAGAAATAAAATATCTAATCTAAATATAGACAAATTTCCTCGTAATATTAAATTAAATTGTATAAATATTTGAATTCATTTTATTTGAAAATACTCTCCGCTATATTATTGTTTACCTTACATGTAACAATGGTACATATTTCAACTCCTACGCAGGACCCGCGATTTATATCCTGAAATTTCTATATTTATACAACCAATTTATGCAAATTAGTTTCAAAATGTATGAATAAATTTCATTTAACAGTACATCTAAGTCAAATTATTTCATATTATTTGTTTTTAACATTAATTAATCCTTAACTTCATTTTCATTGTCATTTGTTCATATCTTCTACGCAACAATGGTTCGTCTATCCTTGTCTAGCAAACTGTATCGTTAGGAAAACGTTGCGACATGAATATTCACGTCGGTTCCAAAAAGCGATTAAAGTGCGATTCAAAAGAATTTTGGCTGCCCGTCGCCTGGAAAACCGGCACGAGCATGTTAGCCGGAAATTCACGAGCCGATTCCGTCGCGAGATGTCGCCTCGTGGCGCATTCATTCGCTTGAGTTGTGTAAGTGGAGCGATGCGTGCGTGTGAGATGGGACGAGTGAAATTAGGAATGAACAAGTCTCGACTCGAATAACAGACACAGGCTCACGTGACCGCACATATACGCGACGCCTGCGTGTGCGTGTGCTTAATAGTACGTCGTACGCTCGTATTCGTATTACGATTGTACTGCAGGAATCTGCACGTAACCTTGGGCTCCCTCGGTCGCACAACTTTTCGGCGTTGGCTTTACTTTCAATAGCTCGCCGCTGCGACCAAGCGACGCTTTAAAAAAGCCACGGTTCCTCCGAACGCAACAAAATGAGTATCGCGATCAATTCGGTCTCAATGGGTATGTATACCAACTCCGGACTCGCCGTTTTTTGTATTTCCTTACTGATAACCAATACAATCTAACCAAATTTTTCAACCAGGCGAAAATCTGCAGTGGAAACGCCGAGGATCCGATGGAGGTAAGACATTGTTACTTTGAATTTCGTAACCGTCAGTTTAAAAAAAAAGAGAGAGAAAAAGCGAGAATTCAAATAAACGCCTTTGTGCGAATTATGCGAGCTTTTGAGAAATCAGTCTTTTTGTCTCCCTTTTTGTCGGACCGTTAATTACGAATACGGCCAGAATTTGAATGTAATATAAATAAAAAGTGTTTTGTTAGTTTTAGAACGGTATTTTTTTCTTGTTTTTTAGTGGTGTTTTGTTGTTGTTTTTAATCGATTGTCGCTTTTGTAGAGGACGAACATGAAGGCCCGTCAATTTTAAAGCGCTCACGCTACGCATCCTATTATTTTACTCTGGAGAGCGAGTCACCAGTACCGACCGACGAAGATGACGAATCTGTGTACTCTTTTCAAGAGAATGAAACTGGTGGGTTTTTTGTGCATATGATTATTAGTTTTGTTTATATTCATTTTGTGGACTAAATTTTATAGAAAAATTCTGCATCTTCTGTCTTTGTTTATTCTAAAGTGACTTTTCTAATCCGAATTGAAATCAATGTTTGTTTTATAATCAACCGTTTTTTATTGTATAGAATATTCTCACAATGCAATGAGTCATTCTTTCAAGCCATTTTTATTCTTTCAGTTGTTTTCAAAATCACAGCATCTTTTCATGCCCGTTCAATTCATCTCTTGTTCGTCGATTAGTGTAAAAAAGATTAATCATAGCAAAACATTTGGAGAACAAGTTCCAACGTGAATATTAACGTTCGCCACATTTCATTAATTTTCTAGATAACTCGGTTTCGAGACTTAATTTCGACGACAGCACTTCTTGAGAAACTCTTATCTAGTGCGAAAGAAACTGAAATGCTAAGAAATATTTGAACACTTAATTGTTTGGTTTCGTCTGAAGGCTGTTTTGTTATTTTATTATCAATGTTATCAATGTTTTGTAATTTGTTAGTAATTTTTATTTCACATGTCACATAACAGTTCATTTTGAAATGTGCGTGGTATTAAAAAACTGAACGATGAGTCAGCGTAGGGAAATTAATTAGCTCAGTTTTTAGGTTGAATCGAAATATTTGGAAAATGAAAATGACACTTAAAAAATAATTAAGAAAAGATTATAATAAGTAACTGAATTTGGGAGAAGTAGAAATGATATTTTTGTTTTTTTCCGGCTTGTAATCATTTTAATTCGATGCAATCTATTCTTCAATGTGGGATAGATTTGATGATTAGATGAAAAACTTAATTAGGTTCGAATGAACTTAAAATGTGTTTTACTAAATACCGAATTCAGTGCTTAATGTTGTAAAAATTTAATTAACTGTATTTTATAATGAAATAGAATATGTGCGAGATACGTCAGATACTTCTACTGATTCATGGGATAGTGATAGTGAAATTAATACTTATCGCATCGAATATGAAGTAGCATCACCTCAACGTGAATCCCCCACTTTTGATTCTCTATCATCGTCAGATCCGGAGGTAAAAATCAATGAAAATTAATCATCTAAATAAAACATAACAGGGTCACTAGTTATTATTATGTAAATTTTCTAAAGAAAATCAGGAATAATAAATTCATGTTTTTTTATCAATGAAACCTATTAAGGTGGTTACGTCGTTGAGAAATTTACTTTTACCAATATTCGTTAATTAATCTCATATACGCAAAAAATGTAAATATTCAAATGACAACTTTGAAACATTCGAATTTAATTTTAAATCGTTAATTGAACGAAATGAAATAAACAAAGTTAATCTTAATTGTAAATTTCTAATAAAATATATTTAGCTTAAATGACTTGTAAAAATCAATTGAGAATCATCATTAAGAACATGGTAATTTTGGTATTTTTAGCGGGACTTAAATGAGAGGAAAAATGGTTTTATAGAAATTAAATGAATTACTTAAATGGTATATTTTTCGTTTACGACTGAATCACTTTAATAACAATGTAAAAAAGCTAGAAACCCTGCAATTAATATGGCTCAACGTTACATCAATTTTATCTTTCTTTTTTTCCCTTTATTTTTAAGGACGTAATTGCAGTTGGAGTTTTAGCTGCAATTTGTGATTCCGACGTATTAGCTGATAACAGTGACGATTCGCGAAGTACTGTTGATTCGGAGATTGGAAAAGCGGACTATTGGACATGTGTACGATGTAACACAAGTAATAATAATCCGATTTTCCGATACTGTGAGAAATGCTACAAGGTAAAAACTAGTCTTTTTTTAATCATTACGTTTTTTAATTAGTTTTCTCTTTCAATTCTACATTTCTGTTTATTTTTGTTGTCCATTTTGATTATTCTTCATTATAATTTATTTAAATTTCGATTTTATTTATTAATCATATAGAAACAAAGAATTAACAAATACGGTAAGGAAATGGAAATATTTTTGTTGTATTATTTTTTCTGCACGATTTATATGTTCATCAACTTAAGACAAAAGACTGATAATCGTTCGTGTAACGGAATTTGTAATTCCGGTATTACTTGCAGTGAAGCTCAGCCATATTTTGGTTTATTTTTTGTTATAGTAGAATCTCTAATTTTTCAATCAGCCGTTCAAATCTTTGATGCCTCGAATATCTTAATTTTTCATTTATCATGTCAGTGATAATGATTCTAACAAGACATTAAGAATTCAGGGGTTCATAAGAGAACATACTTTAAAGAATTAGAGGTTTTATTAACTTTCCATTTATCATTGTTAACAAGCTTTATGTCGTATTATTTGTGTGATTTTAATTTGAATTGTTTTTATTTAGTTCCTGTAATTTACTGTATTTGATCTCAAGTGCTTCTACAAACAATTGAAAGTTAATCTTGAATATATAATGATATTAAATGAATCGTCAATAATAGTATTTTATTCAGTTTTTATCGACGAACAATTATTTTTAGCTCTTTAAAAATAGTCTAACTGTTTTTAGACTAATTATCCGTACATTATTTACATTTTGATTTGTTGCTAGGTGAAATTTGTTTTAATCAAAATTTAGTTTTATTTATCAATGGAAATATTATTTTTTTTAAGTAGGTGGAATTTCGTTTAAATGTGCCAAGTCATGTTTAAATAAAAATTCTTATATTTGGCATGAATATGAAAGAAGACATTATGTGAAGTTTATTAAACTTCACATAATGAACACTATAAACTTTTTATAGTGTTTAAAAAATTGTTTCGGGAAATTTATCAAATACAGTAAACCAAATTTGATTGCAGTTGTATTTAGTTTATTAATTAAAGGTATGAAGATACTCTTATCAATGATGCCCGAAAAAATCTTCTATTTAATTTAAATAGAAAATGAACTTTTCATACTTATTTGAAATTATGTTAAACAAAATTGCACAAATTTTTTTTCATCTGACTCATTTGAAAGTTTTGGCATCAGTGTTTTCGCATTTTTTACAAGTTCATCTGATATGATTTTCGGTAATCATAATTAAGTCATTGTAATGCAGACATTTTTGATTGTTCTAGAATTCCAAACTGTAAAGGATCGTTTATACATTAAATTACTATAGTATAAAACACCAACTGATATACTTTTCTAAAATATTAAAATTGCATTTATACGTTCATTTTTATATTGATGCAAATTTGCAAAATATGAAAATGTCAATTTTATTCTTTGATTAAAACATATCATAACTTGATTTTTCATTTCATCATGCTTACGAAAAATTAGAAAAATGAAATCTACATTTTATTAAATTTCTTCGCAAAATATTTGAACGTTTATTAAATGGATAGTATGAATATTTTTAATCTATAAACGAACCTTCATTTTTTTCACATATTTTAGTTTATACGAGGTACAATGACGAATTTATATAAAACGCAACGTATCTCATCGTTATCGTTCACTAATGTTTTTTTATATTTCGTCGATGATACCTTTTATGAACTTGAGCTCAAATTGTTTTATGAACAATTCGATCAAACTAGTTGAATACGGAATTGTAAACGGAGAGCGTCAATTTCAACATATTTGAATGATTATAAGCGAATTTAGTATTGTGAACCTGGACATTCAAACGTTCAAATGGCTATTTGGACCAGTAGAATGTTCACGGTTTTTTGAACCCATCGCAACTAATACATTTTGACTTTTCTACTTGTCCGCATCTATGTTTGTCAATCGGAATTTGCTTTCGACCAATGACAAGCATTGCTGAAAAATAACTGGCAAATTTTTTGAATAGCCACGTTATGACCAGCACAGTGACTTCTCCTTTTAGATTCATTCAAATTCGGTTCTTCAAACAACAGTTCATCGATAATCAAACGCCGTTATGCGCTGTTTACCAGTGACTTCAAAAGACGACTTCAAGAAGATTTAAAAGAAAAACAATTATATAGACAATATCGAGTGATTAGTGCGTGTGTGAAAAGTGAAGTTTCTGGAATTTATTTTGTAATATTATACCATATCATATTTGTTTTTTTGTGTGTTTTTTTTTTATTTTTTTTATTTTTTTATTTTATTGGTACTTCTTTTATGGCTAGAGAGTTACGAAAAAAAACTCTGTACGCCACTTTTTTATCATTGCATGAAGTGCTTCAATTTGTGATTATTGTGATTTATATTTATACTTGTGTCATTTATTGACATCAGCCTGAAGATATCGACCTGAAGATTTATTTCCCAAGCAGACGTCAACAGAAGTATTCAAATTCTCCTAAAGTGTTACTAGCAAACACCTTTTTTTCTCATTTCGAAACCATCCGCCGTTAGATAGAGCCACCGTGATCCTCGTCTACCTTCGCTTTTGACAAAAGCCATTGCAACTTTAAAATTTGCCTCCCCGAATTGGAACCAACGATAGTGATCTTCTCAAATCGTTTGTCTCGTCGTGACTTAAGAAACCCCGCAGCGAGCCACGGTATCTGCTTCCAGAGAAGTTTTTTCATTCCATCTAATATATTTTATTATTATTATGATTATAATTATTATCACGAACCTTTTTTTACCATACATTCATTTCACTGACTTTTTTCAGCGCGGACACGTCACTTTGGCAACTTCACCTTGTCGCTTTCATTAAATCACCTTCGACCAATCAACTTCCAGACGCGTCCACTTCACGTTACATCAATTTTTCGGGAAAGTGAAGGTAGCACTAAGTATGACGATCATTTTGAATTTCTACAAATGAATATGAATTGCTGATTGCTACCTCAATAAATGATACCTGAACATGTATTACCACCTCATAATCATCTATATTGAATTTGGTTTTTATTTCTTTTTTTTTTTTTTTTTTTTTTTTCTTTTTTTTTATTTTTATTTTTTAAACAAAATTTTATTTTTTGTCGGGGTTTTTTGTTCAGAGGCGGAGTTTGTTTTTATTTTAAGGAGGTTTGATTAAGGAGGCCCAAGAAAAATAAAAATTCAAGTACCATTACCAAACATCTACCAACTTTTTTTTTTTTTTCCCATTATTTTACAAATTGTGATTCGTATTGGCATTTTTGGCTTCATTCTACGGTCAA
>JABFQD010001251.1:0-19157 GCA_022817045.1 Psix sp. ZL-2020 | reverse complement strand
CTAATTCTTTGTGATGATGATTACATATTTTTTTGAAATTAAATTGAAGCAATTTCATAATAATCTCATGATCTGAAAAATCGCATAACAATTTTCTATCGCATTTTTTCATATTCAAATTATTCGTTTATTGTACTACCATCAAAATACCACTCCTCGTTTACTCCTGGAGAAAAAAGCAATTGAGTATACTTATTCGTGAATTTTCTCCCCTAACAGTGAAATGTACTATAAAATATCAACGAAATAATTAATTTAAATATTATTAATCGTTAAATAAATTGCTAACTTTTATAAAACAAGTCGTTCTTATTCTTAAAAAAAAATAATTTGTCATTAATTTTACTATTATTGAACTACTAAAAATTGAAATTCATAATAAGCATAAGATCAATATTTTAATTGAGGTATTATTTTCTCATAATTTCTGACTTCTGAGGCAATCGAAAGTTTAAAAATAATGTGGAATTTGTTTTAATAAAAATATCTGTTGTACGAAGCTATTTTGTTCTTTAGTTTTAAAACTAAAATGTTCAATTTCACTAATCATATTCATTTTACATATCACAAACGTAAGCAAGCAAGAAAAATGGCACCTGTGTATTAAATTGTAATTTTAAAATGAATAACAAAATGAGAAATACAAAAGCCAGTATTAAATTCATAATTTCAATTCATTTTATTGGCCAAGACTTATGTTTTCAAACAGAAATCTTGCGTTTGTTTGGCACGAAGCTTTTCGCGCCAGATTACACCTACCTCGAATATACAGCTGTTCTAACAACTCAGGTGTTACAAAACGAATTTAGTTCTTCAGCACCGTATAACACGTCTTACAAAATACAACAAATATTTCATTATTATTGGACAATCTTCGATGAGCACACACATTTCGATATTAATGTCGAATCTTAACTGCATTTCATACGCTTGTTATTATCACAACCTACGAATTCAAACCACACTTCGGTACACGTTAAACACACATTCCTTGCTTTCGTATATAAAAGTGATTATTATCTGATCCCATATAGCAGGACTTGAGGTGATTGATTTATTTTACTGGGACACAAATAAATGAACACAAAATGTTCAATTCAATTTCAGTTAATAAAAATAATCTTTTTCATCTACAAATTCATGTTTAATTTCATTTTGTAATATTTCATAAATTCGAATATCTTATATTAAAATTAATTCAATTTCATATATACTAAAATTATTCAATCACGCTTGATATCGCAGACTTAAAAATTAGAATTAGTTTTCAACGTTATTATTCATCTTTGTTAATTTTTTGCCATTCTTGAATGAATATTCTACTATAATATTTGAGTATATAATATGAAATTAGATTAACAATGTAAAACAAGTCAGTCCCATGGCAAAACCGTACCGACGATTATAGAACGGTAATACTTTACTAGCTGAACAATTAAACAATGATCGCTTTGAGCGCCTTGTAAAATAGACTATACACTACTCCATTAACATGTCTGAACAAATTCATTCACCTAAGAAATCATATACAATTGTGCGCACATCAGTTTACCTGAAATTCATTGACTAAAAATAACAGTTACAAATGTTTGTTAAAATTGTTATTTCACATTAACTTTAAATGGTACCAAAGCTGACGCATGTTGTACGTTAAAGATTGAAAAAAAGAGTGCTAACTTAATCGCAAACTTAAATTTCAAATGCAATGCATTCTGACCGAAATTGAGTTGATCATAGGAACAATTGTATATTTGTCATGTAATATTGGTGGATGGAATAATGAATATTCGTCTTCGAGCCTTAGTTCTTTTCAATTTTAGATTTTCAAGTTCAACTAATATCAATATAGTTTCCAAATTGACAACATATTTTAATATTTTTAAAGGAGAAACATTTTTTTGAATCTAACATTTTGAAAATAACTAAAACACTCTGACGATAATACTTAACAAATAACTTAACAATGATCCAATGTAAACAATGAGTGATTAATCTTATCTTAAATTTAGTTTTAAAATGGAAGTATTTCTAAAGCAATCTCTTCAAGTTGGTAACTTCTTGTGGCACGTCTGAACTTTTTCAAAATTAGGAGACATCGAGTCAAGACATTGACTAGAATTCATGATTTGCTTTTTTACATGATCTGCTGTCGTTCTTCAAACCTTCATTACATCACAATAATAGATATTTTGTAATCGACACACTGCTTTTTCCGTAAAATTTAAACAACCAAATAATAATTTGCAATCGTTAGTTTTAAATATGAAACTTAAACATAGTTTATCGAAAACTGTTACACAACACTTGATATATTTTTGTTAGTTCGATATTTAATAATAATAATAATAATAATAATTATAATAATAATGAAGAGTATAATATTCTAATCTAATTTTTCATTCGTTTTGGATCGTAGAAAAGCAAATAAGTTTTGGGGAGATCAAAACTAAAAAGCGAGGTACTAGAAATAATGAGCATTTTAGCTTTTCATATCACTGATAAAGTTTTCTTTTAGTATTTGTATGAAATGTATATCAAGTATTTTTCATTTGATTTTACTTAACGATTAATGAACATCTGTATTGAAATAACTATTGAATATAAATATAAATTAAAATTGTCAAATTTTTCAAACTAAAATTGTTTATTCTAACTTGATGAATATTTTTCATATAAAAACCAAGAGAAAACGTCAAAAATATTCAAGCAAAGCATGTCGAAGATCGCGAATGCAAAAAATTGTAACTTGGATCAAAGCTCCTTAAAGGGGGCTAATTTTCAGTTTTCGTAGATTTTCTCGACACGACATGCCTCATGGAATTTTTCTTTTGACTGGTTTCTTGTTTCGAGGTAGAGTAGCAAAACTCGATATCTGAAAGAAATAAAAGTAAATTAATTACTCTGCATTCGAAAAAGGGGTTTTATTAATTAATCACAAGCTAGTATTACAAAACTAGTTAATTAATCACTAAGCAACATTAACCTAAACAATTCAAAATACCGACATAAATATTCAGTAACATAATTAACAAATAACTGTTCGATGTTAAAAAAATTGTCAGTTACTTTTTACAAATTGTCTATTACTTTTATACTTTTAAATTATTGACTAATAGTTAATTTTTTTTTTTTTTTTTTGAATTATTGAACTTTTTAAACTATATGCTTTCTTTTTGAAGATTAAAACATTTTATATTTTAATAATCTGTTAACTAACAAAAGTCAGTACTTTTAGAACACAAAATATAAAATCATTTTTGGGAAAAAAACTAGATGAGTCAGTTCAAGCCAAACCAAACAGATCTCACATGGGCTAAAAAGTTGATCATTAATTGGCCAGAGACTCAATTTCAAATTAGTCGACCTTATTCTCGTCTCTCTTCTCAAAATTCTGCAGTACATGGCCCAAACATGTAGCGCCATCTATATCAAGTGCCGAGTGGACACTTGGCGATCTTGATCTTGATCTCAGTCCTTCATTCTCCCCCTCTTTATGAAAAGTTCCATGGAAAATATTTTTCGGTATATTCAACAGCTTTGTTAAGTTGGATTTTTTCTTCACGTCTACCTTTTCATCGCTAACTTTTGTAAAAGTTGTCAAAGTTCCACTTTTAATCACCAGAGTCGCTTTCACAGTTTTTTCCACGTCTTCAAGAACAGGTGCTTTCGGCGCTGGCTTTTTATGATATTTTCCTGCTCGCATCTCTTCTATTTTATTTTCTTCTGACTTGTTTTCTTCCATGTTAATTTTTTCTAATTTGTTTTCTTCTATTTTATTTTCTTCTATTTTATTTTCTTCTGCTTTATTCTCTTCTGAAAAATTTATTGGATCTTCAATTTTTATTTCATTCACTTCTGGATTATCTTCAATTTGTGTCTTTTCTTCTCTGTCTGTATCTAAATTTGGTTTTTCTATCTCCTTCGGAACATTTTCTATTTCTGTTTTCAAACTTGAATCATTCAGGGAACTCGAGGAGGAGAACAAAGATTCTGCACTCGATGATTGAGACATTCTCTGACTGTCCCAGATGTCAGGACATGTTTGGACGAAGCCAGCATATGCATTACGTTGCGATAAAAATGACAGGATACTCAGCACTTGATCTGGTGAAAAACTCGCCAGCAGTTGCTCTGCCTTCAAAGTCCAATTTTTTCAGAATCCATCGATTGTTTTAAGTAAATACTTTTTAAATAAAAATTAATACTACTAAATTGCGAAAATTCATTTCAGGAAAACCAGATGGACTGATTTTAAACTGGGTTTGGGGATTCAAAAAAAAAAAAAAATAATATGCTATACTTCTGTTTTCTCATTTTTTGAGTTTTATATTTTCTGAGATTAAAAATATTGTAATTTACCTCAGGGGTTTTTTTGGCAACTGTGCGTGATTGTTTGGCGTATCCTCGTGTTCTGCCACCAACACTGGCAGTTCTAACTAGGGAATGATCATTTTGCGACAGTCCTCGTTGAATATGAAGTGCCTCACCGCTGCTGTAACCACTGGATATGTCTTCAGAAGACTTAATGTTATTACTGCAAGTAAAATATGATCGCATTAAAAATATTGTTTATTAATAAAATGCATTGAATGAAACGAAATTTCCTTGCATATTTCTTAACTCATTAATTTCATATGAGGTATGTATACATTTATACGAATTTATTTTAATCCAAAATCTAAAACTAAATATTAAATTTAAGACTACTTTTAAAAAATATCACAAAGTCGTGTATTTACAATGGTTTATAAATAAACTAAAACATTTTTTTATTTCATTAAAAAATTTAAAATAATTAAGGAATGCTATCTTTGTGATTATTTAAAATGATTTAAATACAGAAAAATTAAAATATTCATTCAATTCATATCTATTTATATTTTTGAGAAAATATTTTTCCCGCAGTAAATATATCATTTTCAAGAATAAAAAAGAAATTACTTTAAACTAGTAGTTGATTCTCGAGATTTAGGCTGCTGTCTGACTTCAACATCAACTTCGGAGAAATACATTTCTACCCTGTTATTGCTATTCGATTGTGTTCGTCTGGGACTATATCCTCTTCGTCCCACGCGTCCTCTTCGTCGGGGTTCAACTGTAAAAATGTGTTATCATCAATAATTTTATTTTCATGTTATTTTCCCAATTACAAGTATATAGCAGTTTATACAAAGTATTGTGGAAATCAAGAACTAATTTTCTTATACATTTTTTAACAAATCTATTAAAAATCAACCAAATCTAATACCCACTTTGCATATCAGTCTCATCATGTGACTTGGTCATATTTCTGTTTTCGTCCTCAGTTTCATTAGACAAATCACTCAAGCTGTAACTTTTTTTGAGCTGCTGGACCAATCCGCCACCTCCCTGAAAAAAGTATCATCATTAAGACCCCATATTAAAAAGAATTTCGTTTTATTCAATCTCATCAAACGATGATGAAGTAAATCAAATAAAAAAGAAGAAAATAAAAAAAATAAATGAAAATAGCTGTAAATATTGAAATCAAAATAAAATCTTACCAAAATAAAAGTTAATGTGTTATCTGCCGTCACCTGTGCGACAATTATCGCGTTCAATAAAAATTAATCTGACTTGTTGCAAGTGAAAAATTGTTTGCTTGGCAAGTGAAGCGGTTTTGTTCGTCGCTCATTGAACGTTATTACCAATTCAAGTGCAGCTATTAATATCATGTGCAATAACAGAGTGTCAGACAGAACAAAATAAAGATAGAAAAAGACGGAACAAAATTATAAGCAGCCGAGTTTTTGGGTCGTTACACTTATAAAATAAAAAACGTAATTTCGAAAATAAGTTAAATTGCAGCACATTAGTATTTCCATCACTTTCACATTGAAGTGTATATTCTTATAACTACATTTCAGTAAGCGCGATGACTTTCCGTGGCTATGATTACAAGAAATTAATGAATTATTGAAGATATTAAAATTAATAGGCGATGACTTATTGAACTAACTAGGTGAATCGTAAGCTTGAAAATAAACTCGGTAGTCAAAGTTAATGAAATGCGTTTATTGCAAAAAAGGGAGTGTCATAATTCTAGGATCTTTGGGACCAGGTAAAATCCTGTTATGGACTAGTAGACGCAAAGAAATTCAACAATACAAAATATCCTGCACCGGTACACATTGATAAGGTAGTCAGCAACAACGAAGAACAGAAGTTACCAAAAATCGACTAGTACTTATCTTTATTTTCACAATTTTATTGCGACTGGGGTAGATTCATATATCAGTCTTGTCATAGTTTGTTACACGTACATGTGCGCTTGATTTGTATAAACTAAAAGATTCAACGTAGACGAAATAATTTATATAATTAAACAAAACGCGAAACATACATTGAATGTCACAAACATATTACAATAGAATGTACTGATTTTGAATCTGAATTGAATTGTTTACTGAAACCAGATCGATACAATTTTTGTAACTAAAAATCCGGTACCGAGGTGACGCTTAAGATAAGCTAACAAGTAAAATTTGAAATTCCAAATTTTGACAGTAACGAATAAAAACCGGTGCCATAATCAGTCAGATAAACCATACCAGATGGCGCTCTGTATTCTAATGATTCTTTTCGAGATTTGAATATAAAATGTGATGTAATGCGAGTACAGCGATTTAGTCCATGTAATCGATGATGTCGGAATCATCGCTTCTCACTGATTGACTTCTAGTTTGGATGGTTCGTGGTTTAGTATCAGCTGCAGCTTTAGGGCGTCGTTTTTTTCTGCTTTTTTCCTCGACTTTTGGTTCTTCGCACATGGTGCTGGCTGCACTGGGCATGTAATGGCTCATACTGTCATCGAAGTTGTCAATGCTCATTGATGGAGGCTCGAGACCATCTATTTGGGACCAGTTGGTTTCTTGTTGGTTGTTGTACTTGTGCGATGAACTAAAAAGTGCCGAGTCTGTTTGACTGGCAGGAAGGGCATTCGGGGCGATACTCGGGAGAGTCTATCGAAGATGGTGTTTTAGAGCACGAAGGGTCAGGGTTCACGGTTAGGTGTATATTTGCATGACAGAGTGAGATTAGTTGAGAGCGGGGAAGGGATGAAAATGAAAATACAAAATTGAACATATTAGTGACTGGTTCTATAGCAACATAAAATGATAAAGCTTATGATGGTCGAAGCAGAAAGTTGTGGCGCAGTAAAATAATTTTCTGTCTTTATTTATGACTTAGCAATCGAATGTTTTTTTACTCTTTATATACAATTTAATGTATTGATGATATTGAAGATGGAAAGAACGAATATGATTTGACGATTTTAAACAAATTGAAGACATGTAATTTTGGTAACGAAAATTGTGTATGCAAAATCCGGAGATATATAATTAAAATAAAAGTTAAAATTCGAGTGTTTTCTGTTTTCTTAAAACTTAAATTTTAATTTATGACTTTCTGATTTATTTGATCGAATCAATAATTTATTTTAATTGTTATATTAAATAAGAAATTAATTAAATGATAAATAATTTTGATAAAAAAAGAAGATTTCGAAATTATTTTACTGCTCTTTCTTTCAAATTCATAATTTTTCAAAAATGTATTTTTTATTTATTGATTAGCGTTTTAAAACTTCAATCTTTTTTATGTATTTAATTTGATTAATAAATATAATTTAACGATAGAAATAATTTGTACTAAAAATTTTGAATTTAAAATGATGTTGAAAAATTATAAATTTTGTTTTTAAAAATTGATTTTCATTTTACGTATTTTAAGGTAGTTCCAGTTTCATTCAATTGTACGTGATTTGTTTAAATAAAAGCTGTAAATCCCAATTAGAACTTAGACAAATATGCATATCTTGAAACGGCTTATGAAAAGCTGTATCTAACTGATACCTTTTGAGTTATTTGTTTTACATTACTAGTATATATCGTTTTTTTCATACCTTCATATGTTCAAAAAACGAAATTGGTAAATTTCAGTTGATACGATAATACAAAATATAAAAAATTAACAATAAAATAATTATAAAAATCTCGAAATTATGACAAAAATGATAAAATATAATGAAGTGAAAATAAAAATAAATCAACAAATGAGACTTGTTCCAAAGCAACAACAAATAGCTATCTGAAAATATATAAACATTAAATTACATTCAACAATTTATTAACACAGAAATCTGAAAACCAAATAAACGAAATAAAACAAAAATGAAAGTAAAAATTGGAACTTCCTTAAAAACAATTAACAAAACAAAATATTGAACTAAAATAAACAAAATCAAAATGAAAATGGATTGGAATGAAAAAATGAAGCTAAATGAAATTTTTACTGTTACCAAAATGAAAAACGAATTTTGATCCTTTTTTTACTATTACCAACTTAAGAAAAACATTATTATATAATAAATTAGAAAATAAACACTTTCAAATAAAACTGAATTTACACGAAGAAAGCTTGCAAAGCTGAATATTTGGTAATAGCAAAAAGTTATTCAAGCCAAATGGGGGTTACAAATAAAATTATTGATATCAAAACTCAAAATCAAATTTGGAAAGATCAGTTTTTGAGTGTGCTTACTTTGATAGCCGTCTGCATGAGGACAGTAGTGGCATAATTAACTCCTTTGGTGCCAAGCTGAAGTACTGCACTGTAGCCTTGTTCGGTAGCTTTGGCCAGCGCTTCATCGATTTCATTTTCTTTCCGCAAGAGGGCGGGATGGACGAAGCGTCGGTACAATATACTGGATCCCTTTGTCGCCGGACTCAGCATCCATATTACAATTATTACTTTGATTTCATAATAGAATGGAAACCTAAATTGAACAACAATTCTTTAATATAAAATATTTTAAATACCAAAAAGAAAGAAAGAAAGAAAGAGAAAAGAAAAGAAAGATAAATATTTGGATGAAATTATTTCTAATCATTGAAAATTTCAATTTCATTTTTAAAATTGCAACTAAATTTGCAATAAACTTTAAAACAATTTTATAAATCGTCGTTCGATATCGAAATGGAAATTGTGTTTACCAAAAGCTAAAGAAGACGTCAGTAAAAGTTTCAACGGCTGTAAATAATGCGAAAACAATCCAGTACATCATCCATTTTACCTGTAACCAAATTATGTACATTATGATGAATATAAAATGTGTCATTTACAATATTGCAACGAATTTTTTAAACTATTATTTCTCGACTCATATTTTACGATGTTCGATTGAATAAAATAACTTATTCATACAAAATTGGCTAGTTAAATGATTTTGAACAAAAAAAAAAATGAACGAAACAATAAACGTACATTAAGTTGTAAAAATGGACACAAAGGTACTTACATATTCTTTCATATTTTTCGTACGGACTGCCTTGTAAGATGCATATGCGGGGTAAAGTGTACCAAAAAGCAATCTAAAAATTGGGTAGACAAGGTAATAAGTTACTGCTTTGGGCATGAATATAACCAGAAGAACTGTGGTAAATCCAATATTAACAACACTCAGTTTCATCGGTAAAATCGAAAGCAAGGCTTGAATCCAAAACAAACAAATCTCCGCCACGTGTCTAGTGTTTTGCATCTTCTCTTCAAACGACTCCGCTGAAAATGACAGATCCGGATGCTTTGTGAAATTCAACTCACTTTTATGGATCTTCATTTTGTAAGTTTCCCTGAACTGAGTTCGTCTCGCTGGTTCGAACAAGGTGTCGTTTGTGACAACCATTTTAGCAACACTATTTATTCTGGTGTGTACCGTCTGACTGCAATTTCGCGACTATTGACTACTTAAATTTTTGCCCTCTGACTTGTTTTGGGAAATAAGGTCGATTCCTATAATAACATTTAAATGGAAATGTAATGTTTGGCATTGTTGTTCTTTGTATTAACTGTTTGTTTGTGTATGCTTAACCGATCAACTAATTCGATCCAAAGAAAAGGCAACAGTGACGTATCAAAAACTGGAAATGTCAAAAATGAGTTACAATAAAATCAAAATTGAAATTCTATTCTAGCGGAAAATGTTGAACATCTAACTTTTAAAAAAGCGTTGCAAAATTACAAAATGATTTCATACTCATTCGATCGAAGTCAAAATTGAATGTGATTTGATTTCGGAGAATAAAACGGAAGATTCCGATTGAGTCAATTTTGCTCCTCGTTCCATTTCCCGAGAAAGGAAATAATCTCACCTATACTATTAGATTCTGGCTCTAGCCAGGAGCTCCCTCGAGGACGACTGCATTTGGTCCGGGTAAACTCAGTGTGTCAACATTTGCACCATGGCTGTCGCTTACAAGTTGGTAAAGTGAACTGTCATGACGGTAAAATGGTCGCACGCATGCCTCCGACCAAAAACTAAGCAATGACTCGTCGACTCGGCTGCCCGAGCGTGGACTATTTTCGCTCCACGACCACCGAACACTCAAACGCCAGCCAGAACAAACGAGTGCGGGTCACTCATGATCTTCAAGCAAAATTGCGCAATTTCTTTATTCATTATTTCATTATTGATTTCACTTGTAAAACCGGTCAATTTATTTCTATGACAACTGACAACTTATTGACACTTCTTTGAACGGACTGATCGAATGTTTATTGTAGAAAACAATATATAGAATATTAGTTGAATATTTTGTTGGGTTTGAAATACAATTTGGATGTAATAATTTAAGGGCGAATAAAATGTTAGCAAAAAATGAATTGATACAAAATGTTACTCGATAATTTAATTTAAGTTATTAATAGTGAAATAATGAACATGAAAAATTCTTGCTTGAAGCATTTTTTAACTGAAATGGGTCATTTCATTTATTCGAGGGTATATATAGCTGGGCGATGTTTGTATGTGTTATAGAGTTAGTCGGAAATTAGTGGAGCCACGGTATTCTATATATAGGCTAATAAAAAGAGAAATTTCTGGATAATAATAACTAGAAATTTCATCTATTTTTATAGTTGGTTTGTGTTCTTGCTTTATATTCTTTAGGAGTTGAATATTAAGAGTAGGGTTGAAAGAAAAATGTAAAATATATTAAATAAAAGCAATGTATATATTTTAATTTCAACTTAAAAAACAGATTTTTTAATTGAATTTCAATTGTCATCTAGTAACTTAAAAGAAGACTTATTAAGATGCAATTTTATTATTGTTCGTTTGCTTTTTTAAATCAGCGTAAACTGTTTTCAATTTATTACATATTTCATTTATTTTTGTCCACTTCAAATATTGTTTGCAATAAAAAATACATCTCTTCTTTGAAATCGTTCATAAAAATCACGATAAAATGATGTGTTGGTAGCAGAACAATGAGACGGAAAGAACAATTCAAATGGAATCGCAGTTGCGCTAGAGTAATTCAATGATTATTGCCGGTGTCCTATGACCGAGTTGCATAATCAAGTAACAAGTGCGCAGATTTGCATTCGCTCATTAGTGAGAATTGATTTTCAAAATTCACGCCTTCAAACTGTTGAAATGTCTAATTTGAATTTAACTCTGTCTGAATGTTAAAATTTTCCACTAGAAAAAAAGAAAGAAGAAAAACTTGAAAAAATGAATTATGAAATACTAATCAATTTATAAATTGATATATATCCTAATTAATTCCATTGAAAAAGGATTCAAATATTTTTAATTCTCATATAATATAATACATTTACACCTCTATTTTCAAAGTTTGGGATTAGTTATTGTTACCAGATCGACTTCCAACTAACCAACAACGTAATTTAAATGTTGTGAGGTCAGGATTATTTACACATAGTTTGAGATCTGCCATGTGTGTCTTTAAACGTCACTTCATAGTGAGATAAGGTTGGGAGATAGAAAAAGTTTATCAGTTCTACTGTTTATTTAATGTAATATCATATTTTTTAGTCATAAAAATCGTCTCTTTTTTATACATGTTTATAGATTCTTTTTTTAAAAAATCTTTATTATTAATTAAATAGAAAATATGTTCAACATATAAACATAACCTCCCCCTTTAGGTTATATTAAAACATTTTTATCTCGCCCCCCCCCCCCATAACATTATACGACAAGACATTTTTTCCCCTGTTAAACACGAATTTGCTTTTAAATTTTAACGCTTTTTTACAGTTTTCGAGATATTCTTATATTGGGGTCTATATGACCCCACATTAACTTGCCCACTCAAACTTTTATCATTTAACAAATTTGATTTAGCTTTGTTTTCCATGGAAAATATGAAAAATATGTTCAGAGCATAAGAAAATATATTGTCACTTCATATGTTTTTTGTGTGTGGGGGGGGAGGGCGGGTAAAAAATACAATGCAAAGACATATTGCGAATCTAAAGCGAAAAATCTATTTTTAAACTCAGATCGAAGATTGAATTTAATGACACCTCAAAACCCTTGAAAAGAAATTTGGTTGGATTTTAATAACCCTATAAATCACTAATATCCCTGATAACGACAAACAATAATTTAAATTGTCAGAATGTTGCCAAACAGCAGCAGATGAGATATTAAAAATAAAATGATCTCGCAGTGTTTTGGTCTTCTTTTGATCAGAGTCTGGCCACAATAGCTGCTATTTTCGCAGTCTGATTGGTGTACATAATCGTTGGTTGAATTCGCAGTTCTTTGCACCGCGAAGGTAATCAACACGATGTATCTATATAGTGACTATATATTGACGACCGTGCATACAGAGCCAGCAGCTGACGAAATACGGTAATGAGAACGCTAAGATTATTCCAAGACGAAAATAAGGATCGTTGGCCCGAGAGTGGTGCAATAACTCGCTACTGCAAAAAAAATGTATCCAAGTATAATCCAAATTGATTTTAAAATAAAGTTTGAAAAAAGAAAAATAAAGATTGTTATTTATTAACAGATATTTGTTTACACGGTAAATGAAGAAAAAACAACTTTTTTTCCATTTACTGTTTGAGGATTATAAATTTCTTTAAAAGTCAATTTTGATGATTTTCATTTAGAATTAAGTTCGATCAACTTATATGGAAATTTAATTTCAATCAATGAAAGATTAATAAACGCGAGATTTAATGTATAATAAAAAGTTAATATATCATTAACTCAACCTTGACGCCGTTAACCAATTTATAGTGTAACTTTCTATCAAACTTGTTTCTACAAAGCTTTGCATTATAGGTTCATTAATCATGAAATGCGTTTCAATATCCTTTTCGATCTACTTGAAAAATACATTTATAGCATCGCGTTTGGATTTAGCAATCATAATTTTTTAATCTTTATTAGTACGCGTACCTCCCACTTTTCTTATTGTTATACTGAACGCGATAATTGACACTCGTTTAATAGAGAAATTATTTAAACTATGGGAAACCGAGCATTTTGAAATATAAATTTGATACATCATAGGGTTTATTATTATTGTAAAAATCAATCATTAAATTTTGGACAAAATGAAATTGTACCAAAAAAATATTTGAATACATTTTTTTGGTTTAGATTAATAATGAAAAATGTTGATTTTTGTTTTAAAGAAAAAAATGAAACATTTTAATAAAATAATGTATAAAGTGTAATTTTTTATTGAAATTTACATTCAATATATATCATCATATATCGAGAATATAATGAATAATATTAAATATAATTTACAGTAATGAAATCTTTGTTTAATTGAATGGTACAAATTTATTTTTTCGATGAGATATAAAATGTTGGTAATAACTTACACCTTTTTACAATTGTTTGCATCAATAACAATTATTTTGGAAATATAATACATTTAGTTTCGTAAGTCCGTATCTCGATAAAAAACATATTTGAACACAACTTGTAATGAAACTTTATTAGTATCATAAAAGTGTTCAAAATATATATTTTTATAAACAATAACTTGAAATTTGAATGGTTTTATTTTTGAGTTCAAAATAAAAATGGCGTAAAAATCAACAAATTATAAAAAGTTAATCCGAGATGCTTTCAAACCAAGGAAATTCTAATATAAGATTTGTTTAAATTTAATTTGTATATAACCAAAATGGCATGGTTTGCTGAGTAATATAAAAATAAAATATATAATATAACACAAAAAATAAATAAAACAATTTAAAGTTGCAATATTATGACTTTTAAAATACATTAAAATTCGTTTCTATATTTCTCTCTGTATTAATAATACCAATGTAAATGAATAAACAAATAATTAAGTTTCTTATACGCCAAGGGGATAAAACAAGTAATTACTCTCGTGTTGCATAAGTTACAAATAGAAACACAAATTCACTCTTGAAAGAGTGAGTGTAACATTATTTCTCTCCCTAGTAGAAGAAAAAAAGATCTTTTATTCCCAAGACTATTCTTCGTCCTTGGGAAGAAAGATGTTTTCCTTCTTTTCTAGAAGAATTAAATTTGTGTTTTATCTGTGAAGAAAAACCATTTTTAACTATAACTTTGTTTTGTCATTAAATTGCTTTTATTGTTTGCGCCATTTTTATAATTTGTTTTACCTAATATTTTTCAATATTCATAACAATTCTTCTTAAACTCGGAATTCTACTTTAACACGACATTTTATCTTAGTTAACTTCGCAGCAGCGTTACAAGGCAGGAACATATCTTAGACATGTTACGTGATTGCAGGATTTTTAAATTAGGAAACCTTTTTACAATTAAAATACTTTTACAATCTCTTTTATCAATCATTCTTAAAAAATGGTTTACAAGTCAAGAAGTTGAAAACACAGATCTATTACAAGACTTAAATTACCTATTAACTACGTATCACTGACATGCTTCATTTCATCGTGGTATGACGAATTGATTGTTCATTCAGTCAGACATGATTTTTTGCGGTTTAGGCAAAAAAACCACAGACACTTTGTTAACGATGGTTATCCTTTTGAAGATGGGCAAGAAAAGATTCCTGGTGTAATGCGTGACGACAGGTATCATAACCACCGCTGTTTTATGATTTGGAGGAACTGGGCAAGTCATTTTCAATCCGATTATTCAATCGGCTTTCATAAAAAGTGTCAAAATGTTTGGAAACAGCAAGTTCGTCTCTTGGCAACCAACCAATAACTAAGTAATCCTAACCATTTGACCAAACCTCAATCGGTTTTCACTTTCTCTTTGTGAAATGGTTAGAGGGCGCCAAATATTGTTGTTATCAAAAGACTGATAGTCAAAAGTGTAGTCGCAATTTGAAACTTCTTCAAATGTAGATCACCACAACACCGTCGTTGAAGAAAACTGTTATTCGGATGTCTTGTTTGGGCAGCGATGACATTATCCATTCAACCTTTCTCTTCTATCGATTACGACCATATTCTAAAAAAAGTTGAATCAGGAAATGAGGATAGAGATACACAATAAAAATGGACTTGATATTCCATAAAGGTAGTTCCTCCATGATCGATCATCTCATTGAAATCAACAAAAAAGAACCAAATTTTACAATTTTTTTTATAACATCTTTAATTTAAATAAACAATTTAAAATTGCAATAAAACAGTTTTTAGAGACCTGATTTGGGCGTTAAAATTTTTGTAACGACTAATTGATAAAAAACTAAACGAGCTAATTTTATTAACTATAAAAAATTGAATTCTATAATTTATGTATAGAATCTTTAAATACTAACATTAGAATGTGATAAAATGTTGTTAACAAGAATATTAAATGAATGGCAGTTTGAAACTGAAAAAATGATATCAACATCATAAAAAGCATATTCAAAATAAACACAAAAAACCATGATAGCATCTCCTTCACGTAAGAACTACCTTCACCGAGAAAAAGAATTATGGCAAGTTTAGATACCATGGAATTTATCAGTGTAATAAATTCGCTCAAAGTAATCTAGATTAGCTGGTAAGAACTTCTCAGAAGCATGATTTTACCTTCCAAATAAAAATATCCATCACAAAACAGTGACTCATTACAAAAAAATAATTGGCCCAGTTTCTTATTTTGAGATCAAAATTCATTGATGAAGTGCAAAGCCATTGATTGTTCACTTGAATCTATTACATAACTAAGCGACGAGTACTGCAATTTATGTATGATATTAAATTTGCAAAACCGTTTCCAACTCACCAAAAAAGAATTGTCTTCACCAACGTTTTCTAAATTCTCATCTATCTGTCGTCCCTTACTAATTATTGCTCTCCACCAGCGCACCACAAGGTCTTTAACCTCACTGTCCTAGGTTGAGGATCTCCTCCGAGGTTCGGTTCTTCGGAGTAAAATGAAAACTTGGATTTTGGTCCATGAGAGTTTTTGAAGAAGCTGAAGCTGTGATCTGGAGCAGTTGGTTACACGAGCGTCGCAACGCCAATACTAAAGGCTTGCCGAGCGATGAGGTTTATATTTAAACATCTTACTCGATGCGTCGTCTTTTTCATAAACGACGCGGGTGAGAGAAAAAATAACACCAAAGGGGTTCAGAGGAAGGTTCATTTCCACCAAATAACCCCGCTTTCTTTGCCATTTATATCAATTCTAGCGACATGACGTTGCAAAGTATTTTTGAATAATGAATCAAGCCCGTTGCTTGACAAAGAATTCGTGGAATCAGGTTTATTTTCATCGCTATTTCGTGGTACACAGCGTTCAATGATTCAAGCTGATGGATGAGTCGCATGATTGTGCTTTCAGACTCTTCGGAGAGAGAGGATTGGGAGAGGTCTATTGTTCCAACAGGAACAATACTAAGGCCAAGTTGTTGACTTTGGAGGTCCCAGCGGTGCCAATTACCTCATATATCTCACCTGGCGGAAGTCACGTCAAGCTGAATGATGGAAAGAAGTGAAGCTTTCCGGAGTTACAAAGGTGTGGCGGGATATTTTGCCAAGTTTGAAAATTTGAACTAGTAGTTTTATAGCTTTTATATATATTGCTACATAAATTTTACAGCTTTAAAGAATAAACAGATGAGAATAAAAAAAGGGTAGCATACCCAGTGCGGTTAACAGAGAGACGAGAGTTCGATTCCCATCCAAGGCTAAAGAGACGATTTTTTGATTTGTCTAATTTGCACATTTTCAAAATACTGCACATAGAATAATATTCGATATGACCTTGGATAACTCAAATGTTCTCTAAACAAATGAAAATACTTGTTTGGAGAAAAGAAAAGGAGCGCGATAGTTGATTTATAGTGATTAAAGAGAGACAACATGTGGTCATAGATTAATGACCTTTTTTGAATCAGTTATTGGAGTGCCTAATGATTTGTATGTATCACAATTTGAATTTTAAATGTTTTGATAGGATTGTGGCATCAATGAAATCTATTACATGATCACGGTCAACGTACCAGTTATTCGTACTTAATGGACAAGAACACCTGATCACGTGCAGATCTGAATGCTAATAGAAGCGCAAAGATGATGCATAGCTTCACGCTGTCGGATGAATTTATCGGAATGCCAGCACCTGAAGCCAAAAGTTGCATTTAAATTACTTCATACCAGCGGATTAGTTTACGTATAAGGATTTGGTTGGAGAATACTGATGTATTTCATATCTCAGTTGCTAATTAGAATTAGAATCCCAATTTAATTAATTCTTCTTTGATAAATATCGCCGTGACATTATATTTCAGTCTTATTTCGAATGATAAATAAATGATCAGAGTCGATTTGTTTCATCAGGATTGTAACTTGTTCAATGTTGAAATATCAAAGTTTAATCTAAATGTTTCCAACAATTTTTAACTTTCAACATTTAATGACACTCGTGTTTTGTAAGACCGTGATTATTTTGATTTTCCCATGCGAAGCGAAATAACTGTTGATAATTAAATTTCATCACTTCATAAAATAGGAAGCCAAACAATGTCATATTTGATTAACATCCTTTACATTAATGACTGAAGTAAGGAAGCTGATGCCAAATGCAATACTTTAACCGCAGTGCGCTTTGTCTTTGCAAATGTGACAACCGGTTTTGATATATTTAGAAGAAATAAATTTTGGCAAGTGCTTTTGTTCGTCAAATGTTGTATCCTTCAAGTAGATACAAAGTACTCAGAAATTAATGTCATTAAACATATTCGTCAGAATTTGTTAGATGAATTTGTTTCAAGTCACAATATTGTAAGTTCATTAAAACAGATAAGTTCATTATCATGGTCAGGATACTTGAATTTTATATAGCAACTTATTTTTAGTTTTGTATGGTATGTTTTTTTTTTGGGGGGGGGGGGGGGAGGGAGAAAGATAGAGAATAAATATTAGTTTTGTGATTCCTCTTTCAAAACATAGATAACATATTTTTATTGGATTTATGTTTGTCCTAAAAATGCTTGATTCTTTTTATGAAGTTGTCACATGAAATGAGATTTTATTACTTTGATTCATTAATAAATAGTTTACTGTTTTCAATTTGCATGATTTTTTTTGGTTCTTAATAAAGTTTTATACATTTCAATTTGATTTTGAATATTTGTATTTTTATGAAATTTTACATTGTTTTTAGTAAAATTTAAGTTATTTATATTGTGTTTTTTTTTATTAAAAAGATATGTTTAAGAATTCGATTTAATTTTTTTTATTTGTTTAATGTATGAAAATGTTTAAAGAGTTTTATTTTAAATTAGGTGATTAATTTTTTATGCAATATTTTTACAGAACTTCAACGGCCTAAAAATGATAATGAATATTTTATCACTTGGTACGATCATGAAATGTTGGGTTAGATTTTTGTAAAATTACATTACGCAGTTTTTGTCGAGTAATTGCAGAAAGGTATTACATGACTTTGCGCTTGAACCGGTGCCTTCAAATATTTAAATCAATATTTAAATTTCTAAATTATAACTGGGAGAAAATAATTAAATTATTCATTAATAACATTCATATCTGACGAGGAAATTAGATAATAGATTTCAAAACATGAAAGAACAAACATTCATTTAATTTCTTTATTAATTGATGTTTTCCGCTAAACGATAATTAAACTTAATTTAAAATTTTATAATTACTTATTCAACATATTATAAGAATATTTTTAGACATTTTTGAATGATAAAAATGTTGATATTTCATAATTTATTGATTTTTTTTTTATCGACATTTACATCTAGAATAATCAAGCATTGCAAAGACAAAGATAGATATAATCACGATTGTGTGTGTTAGAATGAGAGGTTGAAAAACAAACATTGAATTCACTATACAAAATTTCTAGAAATTTTACTAGTTGA
>JABFQD010001250.1:0-19164 GCA_022817045.1 Psix sp. ZL-2020 | reverse complement strand
CAAATAAATTTTTATGTAGGTTTTTTCATGCGATAGTGACATTTCTTATATTAGAATTAAAATATTATATAATCATATAAACTATGCTACAGTATTGCTTATAATTTTTTTGCGGTATGATAACAATTTTTATGTGAAACTTGAGTTTTGGTTTTATATTTAATATAATTTATTGTATAGAAAAATGTATAAATGCAACATATATATATATTTTTTTCATTACATTTAATTTTTAACTAATATTCCGTATGTCATTAGATTTTTGTTTATAATTCGAAATTAATTTCCTTATTCCAGGAGGTTCATAAAAAATGAAATTATTACAGCGCCTCCAAGGATTTAAAGGTATCACGATTACATTTGTTGGACATAATTACGACGACATTCATGCTCATGTTATCTTAAGGAACAAGGCAAAACACGAGAACATACTGAAATTAGTTTAATTCCAGTACATCACGTAGAACAATGTTAAAACTGAATAATTATATCAACAATGTGACTTTTATAAAGTTAAACATTTATAAAAAATCGTGAATAAATTTGCAATACAACTGCATGAAGGCTGTGGATGATTGTAAATAAAAGATTTGGTTACAAAATGTAACACATTTTATAAATATTTCAAAGCTATAATGTCTATATAGACATATATATATAGAGAGAGATATGAAGATTTATGTATATATAAATTTAAATTCAACTGCTTTGCGGTTATTTCAAGAATTTACCTTTTTCAGAATAAGTTTCTCGCGCTTATCAAATTTCATTAAAAATACATTCTTAAAGTAATAAAGGAAATATATCAATGTTCAAGCCTATTGAAGACTTTTTGAAGTACATTACAGGACCGATTTGACAAACAGGAAACGAATTGAAAAAGTAATGGGTCAACGAAAGGCATCATTCACTTGCACTCGTCCGCTTCAATTTGTACACTCATTGGACTGATTATCTGAATTGTCTGGAGGTTCTTGAAAGCGCGCTAATATGGGAGTGCTGATCTCTAATCCTCGATTAACGGATGTTCCGGCCTAACATGCGCGAGTCTTTGTAGGCTTTGACAGTTTGTCCACGTCAGAGTAAACAGTCGAGATAACGTACGTGAGCCACGTATATGAGCGATGTTGTTGCGTTATTTATAATAACGAACGTGTATTGGCATCTAACTTGTCACATAGAAGAAAGACTCCACTATTATGTAATAAACGTGAATCACAAACCCTGATTTGTTTCAATTTATTTCTGCCCTTCGTTTAAATGTATTATTTATATAATTTTAATAATAACTAATCATACTCATCTCTTGTTAATTTTCAAGAAATAATTATTTAATCTCAATAACTTTTAGATTTGATTTATTGTCAAATCAGTTTTGTGTAAAAAAACGTCTTACGTAAAAATATGTGCTGTAAAATTCTACTTTTGTGTAATAAAATGTGTTTTCTATATTTTATAAATGTCTAAAAATAAAACATTTAATATTTTTAATTAAAGCACTATAATGTTCTGTTTTTTTAGAATGCAGATTAGAACATCAATTAAATGCGTTATATAATGTGTATTTATTTTTCAAAAGATTATTGAAATTTCATAAAACATTTTTTACAATTAAATCGTTTTCCCATAATGAATCTCAGGATAGTTTGAAACGATAATTGGGGATAATGCACTACTTTTGAAACGTGTGTTTTCATTTTCACACAACAGAACGGTGCATACGCATGGTCGTCATTATTTTTAAACGTGATACAAGCCCGAGTTTTAACATTTATTATGTATTCTTTATGATTAATGACTAAAAATATTCATTTATTACAATGTATTAATCAAAGTAGAATTAAAAAATATATTTAATTTTTCACTAAATATTACTAAAGATTCAAATTATTAATTAACCTATTATCAACAAAATTGACATTAATACAGATATTACTGATATTAATTTAATACAAATATATTTTCATTATATGGAATGATGGGATATATACATTTACATAATTAATATGTATTGATGATATTTCTAATATATTTCGAATTTATAGAATATATATTTTCCATATAACAAAGATATGAATATCTATGTAGTTACTTTTACATTGTATAACCGTTTTTAATATCGAAAACTTTGTCTCATCAATTACATCTTTTATCATTACATTATATGTAATCAATTCGTTGGTAATCTTTGGAATTATTAATAAAAATTCTCCCACCGAAAGTAAAGCCATGAAATTGGTTTGAAAAAATCACAAAATCTGCTATTGATTGAAACGAAAAACGTTTTATCTCTTAATGTAGATATTGAAAACAAGAAAGTCAATATTATCTATGCCAAGAACCCATAAGAAGTCGTGTGAAGGCATTCTCGTAAGCTTTTTACCGACCAGATATTGTCTTCCGCATACAGATACCTCGCCTGAGGTGTATTCATTATTTATTAATTAGTTGCCAGGTTTTCATTAACATTGATGTGGTGTCTATGAAGGTATACTGGCAAATGTTTGTCTTCGGTTTGTCATCTCGACACTCGAAGGAGATATAGCGGTATGTACTGACGTTCCACCTTACAAAAACATTACACAACCATAAATTATCTTGTCTAATTGTGATATGTTTGGAAAATTCGAGAGCAAAAATCCCACGTCAAAGTACCTACATTTTGAATTTCTGATTCCTACTGTAAATAATCAGCATTCGCTCGGTTAGTACAACTCTTTATTTCAAAGACTTATTATTAAATTTCCTATATTCAATTTATAATTTACAAACACAATTATGCCGAAATTATATTACCCGTGACATGTTATCATGCCACAACCTAAATGGTTTTTTGCTTGCTTAATAGTTTTTATTATTTAAATCTATTAGGTGTGTTTCAGTGAGAGTCGCTTCAGATAACTTTGTCTGATCGAACATCAACTATCATTACTGGTTTATTATACATTACACTTAACCTATACCGTTATACATTATCGTTATACATTAGATTCTAAATACTGTAAATAAAATAAATTGTTTATTACTCATACTTCATATATTATACCGTTTTTATCAATAACCTGTTGTTATTTAATCAACATTTGAACAAACCTTATCTCAGTTTAATATAGGTTTGTTGTATGAAACAAAACATTTATACTGAGAGTTTGTGAATTTTCATGATAAAAATGTTTGGAACAAAAGAAAACGTTACAGACTGTGAGACTCAGTCCATGAACTCCTACCTACGAAAATGTTGAATCTTGAAGGTGCTCTAAACAAGCCTGGGCGGAAATACTTGATCGGAGATGGCTATCTCCTCGTACTTTTTTCTAGGTGCAATCTCTTCAGCATCCCCGGGGCTATGTCCGCCACGACCTTTTTCCTCGCGAATCATAATGAGATTTACAAGGTGTTTTAGCGTCACGCGGGATTTGATTAACCTATTCATTTCGTCTCTTTCAACGGCGAATTTAATGCATTAAAAAACGATATGTTCATATATATCTTCATCTGGACAAGTTCGGCAAATTGGGGATTTGGCTAGTCCGAACTTCGACAGGTAAGCTTGGAAACATCCGTTTCCTGTCATAACTTGGCTTAAATAAAAATTTTACTTCTTCGTACTTTGTCGTAACCCACAGTGTTATATTTGATACAAGAGAGTGGGTCCACCTTTCATTTGTTGATAAGTCCCAACGCTACTGTCATATCTCTAAAGTGAGTCTTTTTGTAACTTTGGTTGATGAATAAGTAGAACCAAAAGCTGTTTGTTTACCTATATATTTCCTACATTGCTCTTTTGCTAGAAGATCAATTAGAGGCATGCTAGTTATAACACACACGGCGTTATAGGAAACTGTGCAGTATGTACATGTTACATAGAGAACATTCCGCCAATAAACTCTAGTCATCGTACGGGCGTATAACATAGTAGCCAAAGTCGATGTCTAAATAGGCGCTGCGTATAGCAAGATTGAACTTGTGACGGAAGACAGCAAGCATCTTAAGCTTTGATGAGGTCCTCCTATGTTAGGCATAATGCGCGATAGGGCATTGTTTATCTGAGATACTCTCTAGTTGAATAATTCGCAGATGTTCATGGAATTATGATTTAGCATCGATCTGGACACCGAAATATCTCAGCGAGCTGTGAGAAGTGATGTCGCAGTTTCCAACAGCCAAAGTTATCTTTCCATTCCTTCCTGTTACGAGGACAGCTTCAGTTTTATGGTCAGCCAGTTGTAGACCAATCGAAGTGAGCCATTGTCGTATGTCAGATATAGTTATTTGTATAATAGTTGCTGACCTCCCGTAACACCACACGAGATATCAGATAATGATAGAACATTATCCATTTTTCATGCATGTTGGGGAATAGCCAGTGCTTAATATAGCAACCTCTAATACAGAAAAGGTGTTCAAAACACTGCCTTCTTCTGTTTGTTGCTGTACTGCCCTATCCGGTGGCCCATGGGTTGAGTTCACCTGTTTTAACAGTAGGGCGCCTATCCCGAAGTTGTTCCACTATTCCGTCCAGCAGATTTTGGAAATCGTCGTATGTGGCATTCGGTGCAGCTTCAGAATCTAATATCACGTTACTTGCAGCATTCTTTCGTACTTTGCGAACGCATTTACTCATGTCTGGACATGTTAGTTCGAAAAATTTTTGTTCATACCTCAGCCTTTTTTATCTTCTTAGAAACTTTGCCAATAGTCGTCTTTAATTGCGTTAGTCCTCTTGTCCTCCGTAGTTTGAAGCACGCCGCTTTTCGTTTTGGATTGTTTCACCTGCCGCCAGACTGAGTCGACATCCTGAGGAGAGTCGTCTGGAACCCTTTTCTTTTTCACTGGTGTTTTTTCCACAGTTGCCGCGTAGGATGTCAGCATATGTGGAGACATCTGCATATCCGTCTCCTTGCAACTCGACTTACCGATGGAGTTTAGTGCTAGAACTATAGCTAGCTTTGCCGGCTTAACCGTCTTCGTCATTTTACGCAATTTCTCCAGGATGGTTTTACTGAAATTCGTTATCGAGTAGAGATAGGCAGCAAAATCTTCAAGTTTATCTTCACGAATGCATGGCTGTCGTCTGATGACGACGAAAGGGAGTCCGCTTGCTCACTCCGTTCACCAGTACTGGGAATTTGAGCCCCTGCACCGTAAGGTTTGTCTTTTTCTGACTCATTATATTTGGTTTTTGACTGGAGTTCCTTGCCCCAGGTTTTTATATCGGAATTATTCTTGTCCTAGCCTTTGAGGATCTAATCTGTAACTACAAGGCAGGAGGTGTTGGAGATGATGCGTTTATTGCAGAGCGACGCACACTCACTCTGTCATGGTTCTTCATCAAGCTAAGGACTTTCTTATATACGAAATATGTTCAAACATTATACTTTCCCAATCGTACCTTCAAACACCACCACTGAATGGTTATTTGTTAAAAAAAGGATTGCATTTCTTTCTTGATTTTGCTAATCTCACAGCTAATCTATACATTTTCGGGCCGTTCGTTAACCGCCATCTACGATGCGCCTGGTTGCGTCCACTTCTGTACCGGAAATGATGTATATAATTCCAGCGTTAGTAGTTTTATTTTAATGTTTAGATTCAGGATTAAATAAATAAAATCACACGTAGCGATGTTAACTTGCGCGGACCGGTTTTACTTTACATTATAAAATATCTATATATTTATATTATAAAATTGGGACTCAATGTTGTTTAATGCGAACCTCAAGGCCAAATTGAAATCTGCAAAATCGATAAAGAAAGTAGGAAAGGAATACTTGAACTCATCAAAAGTCAGTTAAAACATTGGAAAACGACAAAAGCCTGCCCTCAAAATACCAGGGTCACTACTGGCAGGCTTACAAGTTAAACAGATCATACGGAACCCCGAGATTTAAGAAATACACGCCCAACGATCGCAATCCATACCATCAATATAACCAAGGTACGGCACCAATCCCAGTAACGAAGCAGAAGTCATCCAAATACCTAGCAACAAAGAAGAAGTAGAGGTAAAAACCACAGGGAGTTACAATATTTGTATAATGAATGGCAATCTATAACTAATAGCAAATATATATTATAGACAATTAAAGGTTATAAATTACACTTTACTGAGGTTCCAACACAAACCGAGGCTACATGCACCTTTTAATTGGAGGCTCCGAGACGCTTCAGGATGGCAGACGAATTGTTACTGATAGAGGAGATTGTACCATGTAATCCGTACGACAATTAATTTATATCCTCATATTTTCTAATCAAAATATCCGACGGTTTTTACAGATTAGTCGTTAATTTCAAAAAAACTAAATATGTTCATAAATACGTGAAATTTTAAAATGGAATATCAGCGACATCACTTTTATTGAAGGATGGTTTTTCAGGCAAAATCGGCCTTAAAAGTGAGTACTTCTCAGCACCAAGTCACAGAAAATATCTGAGGTTCGTTTTTAACTCTTGGATGTATAAGTTTATGTGCCTTCCATTTGGGTTTAGCGTCACTTTTTTGTATTTCATTAAAATTATGATACCTGTGGTTAGTTTTATATAAACACATTAAATTAATAGAGTCTCTAGGTTTTATCGTAAATTACAAGAAAAGTAGCTTGATCTCGGAAACATCGGTAGAGTTTGTAGATATTGTTTATGATTCAAAATCGTCATTGAAACTACCAGAAATAAAAATTTTGACAGTTCGAAATGCGATCGTAAGGTTAAAAAATTAGAATACATGCGCAATCCACGATTGAGCAAGTTTTGTAGGGTGGATCACTTCGGTTTGCATCGCAGTCCCTCATGGTCACCTTTAAACAAAGGATTTCGAAAGGGCGAGATATTTGAATTCGATGTACCTATAATGATTCCACGGTTGTTAACAACTAAATTCACTTGGTGGGAAAGAAGCGTAAGTACGACACCGAATCCGTTTTTTCAAAACGTTTTTTCTCTGAAAAATTTTTCGGATGCCTCAAATTCTGACTGGGGAGCCTATTGCGTGTTTTCTGAATTATCGAAGAATCGAAACGAAATATAAATTATTTGGAGTTATTTACTGCTTTCTGAGCCTTAAAGTCTTTTGCAAGTGATTACGCAGATTGTGAACTTCTTTTACGTATCGACATCATTGCCATTTCGTATATAAACCGAATGGGAGGTGTCCAAAATGTTCATTTGAACGATATTTCGACTCAAATTTGGCAGTGATGCGAAAAAAGAAACCATTTTGCGTTCGAGGTGTACGTTAAATTAAAGAATAATAAAGAAGCAGATGCGGAATCTCAAGTTCGAAACTTAGATACGGAATGAGAATTGGCTCCGTACAAATATGATCGAATAATTGCAGTATTAAGTAGGCCATCTCAGGATTTGTTTGCGCTTCCGTTTAATATGAAATGCATTACATACCCCTCTTGAGGTAGGGATTCGGAAGCTGCGATACCTTCACACATAACTAGGGTACTATGGTTTTTTTTTCACGTATTTCAGTCTTTTTCACTAATTTCGAAATGCTTAAGAAAAATTGTTCCCGATAAGATGAGAGGTATAATGGTCGTACCCAATTGGACAAATCAACGATGGTAGCCAGTGTTTAAGACCTTATTGTCATCAGACTTAGTATATTTAAAACCTTCGCCTAACCTGCTATTAACTCTTTGCAGAACA
Organism: Psix sp. ZL-2020; assembly: GCA_022817045.1. NCBI lineage: Eukaryota > Metazoa > Arthropoda > Insecta > Hymenoptera > Scelionidae > Psix > Psix sp. ZL-2020. Next base: position 11,505 of record JABFQD010001250.1, on the reverse strand, counting down.
ATACGACACCCCCTCTACGAAAATCTGTCAATGATTGCAGGAATTTTATTGGGCGAACGTCATTGAGACGAGGCATACCGGAAGTCACATTGCCTTAATTTCTGAATTCTATTGCAGAATCAACGCTAAACCAGTATGCAACCCTTCTGAATGAGTGAATTTCGTATTGTAGTGTCAGGATTTGCGATTCGTGTGTCATCGAAGAAAAAAGTGTAATGATTTTTTTAACCGAAAAATTCAATAAAAGGACAACGTATGGCACCCTTAACACCGCACGATCAGATTGGCATTGGTGAATCAGGAATTATCAGACAGCGTTAATTTGGAAAGATTTTGTAGAGATGTGTTTCGAGAGAGACTGTCTCGCCCAAGATATAAGGAGACTGGGCAAGTCAGATTAGTTCTACATAAGGTAGATCAGTGATATTCTTTGAAAGAATTGCAATTGGAAGTGTTAACGGAGTTATTGATAATCCTATTGTCTTTAGGAACCGCTCATCGCTGTCAAACTTTCGATAATATTAAGCTTTCGGATATTAGCTATTCTTCAAAGGGATAAATAATAAGAGTGTCTCGTTTCATAAAAAAGTCGTGGCGGAATGCTAATCAAATTCTGAAAGAATTAAGAATTAAGAAAAGATTGCAGCATACTATTTATCATAACAAGAAGTCCTCACAACGGAGTTTAGATCACACTGTAGCTAGGTGGATAAGAGTGGTCCTCGCAAAGTGTGGTGTACCAGATAAGTTTAAAGCACATTCTACTTCGACGGCGCTGAAAAAAAGGTAAGTCTTGAGCTAATTAAAAAGACTGCGAGCTGGTCCGAATCCTCTTCGACATTCGCAAAATATTATTATAGAGAGACTATACCAGCCGAAGAGGACTATGCTATTGTTCTAATGATACATTAAAAATTTTCGTAATTCGTTAATGTTAAGATAAATTAATCAAGAGAAATATATTGATATTTATTCAATGATTTGAAATACTGTGTACAAAATCCAGAAAGAATATATATAGAAAATATACTCGTAATTCTCTAAAAAACTACCTGGTTAATTGCGAGAACGAGACTTATAATATAATTGTACGATTAAATAGAGTAAAGTGACTTATCTGTGAAGTTCGATCGTAATTATATTTAGAATGTTGTTCAAAGCAATGAGTTCTCACCCAACAATTTTCTGCTTCATCCATCTCCAAACAAGTAATATTTTTTTTTGTTTTGGGAGCTATTCCATTCTAACTATAACTATATAAGGAGGGAAAGCCAGTAGGCCGAACATCTTTCCCTATTTTCGATTGAATGAATGAAAATATGTTTCTTGGCCTTAGAATGAAATATATGCAGCCATTTGTTACATGAAAACATTATAAATCCGAGTGCACAAAGTACAAATCAAATTAAATGTAACAAACTATATATAACAAACTTAAAACTGTTATCACAATAGCTTAAATACATACTACATTTTTCATTTTGGCAGAATACAGTATAATTATAAGTTCTATTTTATTTTAGATAAGTATTAACCAATAATAATAAATATAGATTTTTTATTAGTAGACAAAAAAGAACCAACTGAATACGGGCCAAAGTTAATTATTTTTCTCAAATCCTTCAGTAAGTCTATCCTTTCATTATCAAATAATTGACAGTTTCAAACAACATGATCAATCGAATTAGTCGCTTTTCCGCATTTGCACATATTACTATCTGTAATTTTTTCTCTCACCAGACTGCTGTTGAGAGAGCTGTGACTGCATCTTATCCTATTTAATGACACAATGTCTTTTATTTATAAATCTATTTCATTAAATCACGGTTTAAATAAATCGTCATATTATAAACAAATTAAATTTTACCTTTCTCCTTTCCTATCAGCTTTGGTTTTTTTTCGTTTTCTTTTTACACTTATTTTTGAGCTGAGATATCAAATCTGTAATCGGAACTGAATCAGAATGCAATACTTCATCTCATACAGCAGCTTTAGCTAGTGCATCAACCTTTTTATTACCAAATATCCCTTTGTGCTTAGGAATCCAGAATATTTTAATACCTATATTGTACATCAATTTTTGTCGGATTTTATTAATTAACGGAGATTTTTTATTCAGGACATGTTTCAAGGCTGCCACGATACTTTGTGAATCAGTGTATATATCAAAATTACCAGCGCCAATATCGATAATTTTATCAATTACAGATAACAAAGCTGAACACTCTGCAGTAAAAATAGATGCACAATCTAATAATTTTAATGACAAATTTCCTACATAATTTATAATTTCCTACAAATTTATAATGAATATTATATCGCAACATAGTGTCAAGAATCATATACTATCATAGCATTCAACAATCATAGATTCAAAGCAAAGTACTTTAAATCTATATTTAACAAATGGAATCTTAGATTCCACCATCATTCCATTTCTGGGCAAATTCATTACAAATTGGGCTTAAAACACTGCCTTGTGGAAGCCCTTTAAATACCCATCTTTCTTCAATGTTATTTCTTAAGAAAAAAATTATATTTCTATTACTAATCAAGTTGTCTATGAAAGTCACAGTTTTCTGTGGTAGTTCAATGAGATAATTTATTAGAATTTCCGGGATTACATCATCATATGCACCTTTAATATCGAGATATACTGCTAATACTGTGTCTTTTTTGTAAAAATTATTTTGGATATGTGTCGTAAGAATACTCAGATTATAAATGCATGATTTCCCTTTGCGGAATCCATGTTGAGACTTAGCTAAAAGTTCATTTGCTTCAACCCACTATTAAAGCCTCTCATTTATCATTCGCTCTATTATTTTCAGTGAACAGCTTACTAATGCAATCGGCCTTACTCTGTCCGAGTTTTTCTTTGATTTAAAAATCATTAAATACGATTTTCAAATTTTAGGGAATTTTTTTGAGTCGTGTTCGAGAATTGTGGTTACAAGTTAGGAATAAACAACAATCACGAAAAAAATGAAATAATTTAGACACAATAAAATTTGGCAAAAATTCTTCATTGGATTAAATTACAATTAAAAGGGAATCCAAAAAAACCTTAGATTTCCCTTTTGTTTAAACAATTTTTCTACCTTTTTATTTCATAAAGCATGCTTAGGGCACTTAGAATTAGGAACCCGCCCCCGCAAATAAAACTTAGAAAATCTAAATTAAATTGAAATTCTAATATAACTCCAAATACGGTGCGAAGCGGTTTTTATAAACACGTGCGATCAGAAAATGCAAAGAGACATCACGAAGTTTCTTAAAACGTTTTTCAGTTAGATTCTGATCGCCGTTCGCTCAAGCCGCAGGTTTGCTGGTGGTTCAACCGCATAGATTTTGTTTACCCGCTTATTGTTAATAAATAAATTGTTAAAAGAAATCGCTTTGCTGCTCGCTCACTCGCCGTACGGCAGTGACAATTCGCTTCTGCTTTTTGGGTTATACACGCTTTTCTTTTTAGCGAACTCGAGGAGCAAATCTGGCCGCACGCTCAGGTGCAGTAGCTGGTCGCCGTCAAGGAGCTCATCGTAGACTAGCGCTCGATTTCGTTTCATTTTTCGATTTTGTCACAAAGTGAGTAAGGCGTGATCTACCCTCGCTCCCCTTCCTTGGTTCAGATCAACGGGAACCGCTGATTTTCCTGACAAGCCACCACGTGCAAAAGGTGCCTTCACCACACAGCGAACCACCCCTGCAATGTTAATAAGAAATGAAAGATAAATGATTGCTACAAATTTGAATCACAACAAAATAGAAATCACTAATCTCTTATATACAAACCTTGATTTGCTTTGTAAAGTAATCATTTAGTTAACCTTAAAATTCATTGTATTTGCTTCTGCTGAGTTGCATAAAAATTGAGCAAGTATTTTCATTGACCTTGAAATGTTGTTACATTTACCTTGATTAAGTACAATTCAAACTGCTTATTCGAATTGCGATGTACGAATATTATATTTCGTTAACTCAAATGTTAACAATCTATTATACATTTACAAATTCATTTTTTTAATTATTCAATACAGCCCATTATTTTTAAAAACCTTTTGTGATACATCAACCTTTGAACTTCTCTGTCAAGCCAACTGAACATTAAGAATTCTCCAGAGGTCAGTAGGCGCAAAGGTAAGAGGAAATTTTGCAGTTAATACAATTTCGTAACCTCAAGTTAAACTTAGACAAAGTTATAAACAAAAAAAGGAACAAAATAAGTCGAAAATGTCGTTATATAAGTCAAATAGAATTCTCCAATAAAATTCTGGTAATCTAACTATTATTTCATAATTTATTTTGTCAATAACAGGAGAAAATTTGATTTTTATGGATTTTATAGCATGATATAACTCATCAAAAGAGAAAGAACAATCTAAAAAATATGTATTGTCATTTTCTTCGATATCACAAACCTTTTTTAAATTCAAATTGTCTCACTTTTATCCATCCATACGAAAGTTTACTTTTAGAGGACAGCGATTCACAAAAGTTAACGAAGGCCGGTTTTTTCTTCAGGTAATGTTTTTCTTATTGTAGCAATCGTTTTTTTTTCAAATTTATGAAGTGTTCTTTCGTATACCTATATTTCAAAGATTTATACGTCGCAGCGCGTAATCTTTTGGCTTTTGAGCAACAATCAGTCCACCAAATATTTCTGGGATTTACGTTTGATTTAACCGATTTAAGATTCATTGACCTATCACCATACAAACCATCACAATTTCTCGACCGTTTTGGTATAGCTTTATTTATTGCTTGTAAAAAATTTATACAAAAATCATATCTCATTATGACTTCTAAGTTACTGTATTCTAAGCTATTCAAACAATATTTTTGTCGAGTTGATATTTTTCAAAAAAAGATCTCAATCTATTGGGATCGATTTATATTGAATTCGAATTTGGTATCGTGGCGTTATGTTAATTTGAATGGAGATAGGAAAGTGATCGCTGCTCATCGTGTCTCATTTTACTTTTTAATCATTGATCAAGACTGAATTTAGAGATATAAATGATAGAATAATGTTAGAAAATTTGCAGATATCATTAGTTAAGGTTATATGCGTGGGACTCTTATCGTTTAAGAGAATAAAATTTTCAATGTCATTGTTTTCAGCAATTACATTTGTGCAGAATCTCAAACTACCCCACAAAGTACGGTAGGCGTTGAAATCCCCTCCGATAAAAAGGTGACCTGCTTTGTACTGTTTAATTGTATTTTTACAGTAATTCCAATCTCTAGTACTTATGTTATTTCTATAATAGGGTTTCCTATAGCACGCCAATATCAAGATGAACCGAAAATTAGATTCAATCAAAATTCAACCGCACTCAAAACAATCAATTTTCAAATTGAAAATGACTTCCTGAAATATCAAACCTTCCCTTATACAAATAACAATATCACCATGAGCTTCGTTAATTCTGTCGAATTGAACCGCATTACAATTTTTCAATTTGGAATTATCATCTATATTCAACCATGTTTCAATTAATATAACAATATATTACTCAACGGATATGATAGATAAATCTATATTCTTATTTCTAGCTCCACGACAATTTCATTGAAGAATATTTAATTTTCTATCATTATTATTAGTATTTGAATTTTGAGAATAAACCATGAATTAGAAATAAAAGTGAAGTTAAATTAAATTAAACCCGAAACTATGTTTTACTGTTCTTATTTTTAATAGAATTGTTTGTGTAAGTTTTTTTCATCAAATTTTGATCATTCAGCCTATGATTTAGTTTGTTTGTAATCTCTGACAGATGATTCTGCGAAGTAAGTGGCTTCTGTGTCATCTTCTTCGAAACTGATTGAATCTGAAATTCATTGTTAGAGTTAATACGTTTGATGCTCTGCAACTCAGATTCCATGGGTTTCTCTTGTGCTACTGTCGATTGCATCTTTTCTTGTTGTTCTCGTACCGTTTTGACATCCAATGAGTTGACAGCTAATTTCATTTTGGTTACCTGACTGAACGATGAGGAGGATGAGCTATCTCTGTGCCTCTCATTGCGATGAAGATGGAAACTCGTCTCTGTTCTTCATGAGAGGTGATGATATATTTAAAACTTTTTGATAAGCCTTATTATATGATATATCATCAAGCGCCATGATCCTGTTTACTTCACGATTTTTTTGGTAAACTGGACACTTGTTGTCTATTGACTTGTACGATCCTTTGTAGTTGCAGCAACGAGAGACAATACCCTGACACTCGCCATCATGTTCCTTCTCGCCACACATTGAACAGTGTCTTTGGTTACGGCAGTTTGGCCAGATGACCAAATCTAAAACAATAAAAACACATTCGAGGTTGACCGATAAAAGGTTCGACTTTGATTATCTTGTAATATTATGAAATCTCAGTTAAGAGTTGATCACCATTCTGTTTTTTTCGTTTAGCCTTATGACCTTGTCAACCTTTGCTATAGAGATGATGGCTTCTTCGAGTTCTTGCAGATCAACGTCGACGGGGATTCCTTTCACAACACCTCTTCTCTGAATTTTGAAGCCTGGAATGAAGGTTTTCATTCCGTTTTCTGCAAAAATCGGATCCTTCAAAGTATCGTTAGCCGCATTTCTTTTCTTAAATAGAATCACTCCTTTGAAGCGTCCGTCCTTTTTAATTTCTTCCACTGACTTGTATTTATAAAAAATAAGTTCACCAATGTAAAATATATTGAACAGTTTTTTTAAGTAAGTGCTGTCTTAAATCCATACGCTATAAAGCCCATAACTTCCTTCGATGTATTCTTGTTGACTAGGATCAGCAGTCAGATGATTTTTTTCCATCTTGTATTTTATTATCCGCCCAGATGAAACCGGGGGGTCTGAATAAAAAGGACAAAAGTGAGGTTCAGTTGTTCACACCGCACTTTAATAGGCAATTATGTTTCTTATAGGAGCTCGTAAATACTTGCGAGCTACTATAAGAAAGCTAACATTGCACCGATAGCAAATGTAGCTAGAAATTCCAGATTTAGTAATTTCAGAAGACTTGTGTGTATCAAATCGAAAAACTTAAGCTTTTTCTATTTTTGACTTATACTTTCAAACTTCTGTCGACATCTGGTTTAAAGTAGCGGTATTACCTAGGTAATCACTTCGAACGAGACTATACATATAATTACGATCAAATTTTATAGGTAAATACGTTTGATCGTACAAATTTGTTTTTGACAATGAGCTAGCTTATGAGCTAGCGACGTTAAGTCGCAGAAAAACAGTTGTTGAGAAAAACGTCAGGTTAATCGAACACTGAAGCTCCAAAATCAAAATTTTGATATGTGCGTATACTCTGATCTGAGTACTGAACAGCCGAGGAGGACTGTGAAGACAAAGATGAAAATTTAAAGCTTGATCGTCGCTCTTTTTGTTGATAGACGCTATTTAATGTATTGGTACAAAGTTCTCCGAGAAGATCCTTAAGCTTTAAACCGGTAAGTGTTTTCAGCCACAAGTTTTTTCTACATAATTACACAAGTCCGCAAGTTTTTGAGTCCTGTGTGACTCAGGAAAAGAGAAGATGGATAACCGAGCCTTGAACTGAGTTCCAGCCACGTGTTTCGGAAAATCTCCATTGTTGAGAACAAATGTAGATGAACAATATAATTTAAAGGCTATTTTTTCAGGCTGCGACTTTTATTGTTTGTGCGTTCTTATGTTTTATTTTGTTATGCGAGATACAAAAAATCTTTTTTATTATATTGATCAGTCTTTTCTTATATTTGTAAAAATTGAGCAAGTGTCAATACCGTTGAGCTTTTAGTATATTTTTCAAATTATTTAAAATAATTAATCGAGTCTCTTTTATAATTAATCTCACCCTTCGAGGTATGTGACGATTTTGACTTTCATATGTGATACTGATTAAATTGTATTCAGTCTCTTGTGGTGTATTATTGTTTGGTTATTTTTCGACTCAAATAAATGTGATTCATATTATAAGTGCCGAGTGTGATCATCGATAGATAATTTTAATGCATTTCATTTAATTTTTTCAAGAATAAATTTAATTATTTATCACAACAATTTATTGGTTATATTTTTGTATTTATCATTAGGGAGATGAATTAAATGAGAATATTTTAGATTTACCACCTTTTCTTTATATACTTTAAATTAATTAAATTTTTATTTAGATTTGAATTTATCTGAGATTATATAGTTCTTCTCAATACTCTGAAAAAAGTACGAAATAAAAAAATAAAATATACACATACTTTTAAACGATAAAATTTATTAAAGATTTATATTTAGATCATTTTTTAGAAAGTACAATTTGAAATTAAATTCTAAGTTGAGGTTAGAATCGCGTGACAATTTGAGAGCGTGCAGTTATTCTGGCCAGAGTTGCAGAAAATCTGCCCCACCAGATGAAAATTTTTTGTCGATAGCAATATCAAATCAAAAAATGAGTGGGAAAAACTGGAAAGACAGTTATCGAGAAAAGAAAGTTTCATCCTAAGCGGCATATATCAAAGCGGGCTGAACTGATTTTAGATGCATTGTTTGTTTAAGCTACAACAAGATTGCAACCAAGTATATTGTTACCGTGTCACCTGATTTCAAGGTTTTTTTTGAAATGCCGTTGTTTACAAATGGCTAATATTGTAATGTACAATCTCTTATTATAGGTTGTAAATTATCGTATTCTCGAGAATGTCGAGCTCCTTATTTAGCTCCTTATTTATTTATTTATTAAAGATGGTAAGGATGTATGGAAGAGTTATTAGGCAAGCCTTATGTTAGAAGATGAAAGGGATATTGTAATCACCAGTAGCATCTGTAAATGACCGATTATAGGTTTGGTTGTTCAAAAAAGAAAGGAGATGTGCCATGGGGGAATCAATGATTTTAAAGTATTAACGGAATCAATAAAAAATGATTGATAACGATCGGTTAAATCAATAAACGTATATTTGGGGATGGAGAGTTAGTGAATACAGAGATAGTGAAGATGTCGCTATAATTTAAAAGGGTTGTTACTGTTACTTACCTGGTTTGAAAAGGGGTTTTGAATTATGGAAAATAATTACGCAGTTAATAACAATAATTTATTTTTTCTATTATCCGAGAGGTCATCTATGGTGCAGGATGGACTCTCAAAGGTTGGGGGTTCTTCAAGAAATGAATGATTTTCCGAAGTATTCAAAGCCCTCTTCATATGTCAGAACCTACCTTGAGTGATGAGAGCTAGTAACGTCTGCGTGACGGCTGATGGATGAGGCTATACTGCCATCGTTTAAGGATTTGTCTTACAAAGTTCTAACAAATGGACTTTGATGAAACTCTTAGCGCTGATATATATATATATATATATGTAGCATTTGTGTAAATATTTATTGTTTTATATAGATGAATATATTGCTGGACAAGGTACTGCATAAATGCCCGGCTCTTGGGGATAACCTTGCTTACCTCTCAGAAGAACGGTATCATCAATATCGGATCGATGTTTTTGAAAAATTACCTATGATATAAACAAACATACATATGTACAAATGATAAATATGGTACCTTCAAAATGGAAAGATGATGGATACTTCCTATAGTGCTATCTTTCCTTGACAGCATTATAAAGCCATTGTCTTGTCAGTGCAAAAGGCTGACTGGGTAGTCTCTACGAGTCTCCTCGTGAACTCTCTTAACGGCTAGCGTTTTCTTTTGTATTCGATATCTTGGTTGACAGGCAAAGAATCATCCGTCAAAGTTAGCGGCAGATTTTGGGTTTTTCCATAACTATTGTCATGGCCTGATATGGCGTATTAAGGTGACCGTACATTATGGTAATGCCCTTACCGGACAAGGTACTGATGGTATAATTATTCCATTTTATGATGCAGGACGATTTATGGATTTGATAATGTGCTCATTGGAGCACATTTGTCAAAAGCACGGGCTAGAATTTCAATCACATTTTGTAGGGTACGGGATCGTACATTCGATGAGAAGGAACAAATTCATTCGAGGTACGAGATTGACAAAAGTCAATTAACAAATTATCTTTAAAGTTTCCTGTTATAATGATATAGCGATAGACATGACCTATAGTTGTTGATGCTTCTAACACAATCTTGGAGTTAGGGAGATTCAAGAGAAAAATAAACTATTGTTAAAATTAAACATTCATTTCTAGCTTTAACCATGAGAATGATGAATTCTGTGTGACGATCAAATCCGCGAACTAACTGGGCGATGACATAAAAACGCTAAATAGAACTATAAAATTTAAGATTGACGCCACGAACCCACCTAGAAGTTGACAAGTGATTAGGCATTAAAATATCTAATTTACAGAGATGAATCCAAATTGATCAAAAGATTGAGTTTTAATTCGTTTTGAATGTGACCCCTTTTAGTTTAGTATTAACCACAACAAGAAAAGTTTTCAATTATGTCTGAGTTATATCGCTTTATCTGTAAGAGGAATTTAATTCTAGAATTTATTACGTGAAATCTCTTGACCTTATTTATACTACTGTTATCTGAAGCTTTCTTATTCCACATTTCTCTGAAGGAAATACAATATAGTTGCCAGATAAAATTAAAGTTAGGTTAACGTGGTTGATTTTCGGAGAAGAGTCAGCTGAATGGGTTAACAGTTTATCGTTCTTAGAGTTTCGACAGTCAACGCGACATCCAAGGGTACGATTTTTTGTACGAGTATTATGGAGTTTAAAACAGGTTAAAGAATCGAATTACTGCAACTTTGACAACAAAAGGCACGTTTTCATAATTTATCACAAACTTCACATATCCAATTCATCGTTTCGTCACAGATGGACGCCATTTTAGAATAATTTTTAAATAAGAAGTTAAAGTATGAAAATTTAATGATGATTTATAGTGTGGGTCATCCATTTGGGACCAACACAGTTTACCCAATTAATACTCTCAATTTTCCGATCTAAATTTTAGGTTTTGTCTTTATCTTAATATGGCTTTTACCAATGCCCATCACTAATATTAAGGCTCCCGCTAGCATCTGAGTCCTATTCCCAGCACGGTCTCTCAACCAAAAGTAACGGAAATGACGCGCGATCACCCTTTTAAACCTACGCCCCAAGTGGAGGGAGACCAACCGTGATTTTGTGAGTTTAATCAATTTTAACTGAAATAGGCTTTTTGTTGCAAGAAAAAGCTATAAATTATTGCGATAATTATCTCCAAATTTATTTTTCAAAATGATTTGTAGTTCGTTTTTTATTTAAAGTTAAAAAAATCTTAATATGACAGGTATGGCCCCTTTGTATAGGCAACCTACCCTATCGACTATAGGCAGAGATCAGTAGTCGGGGATCGTGGGGCGAGTAAGAAAAATGCGCCGCCTAGTGATCCCTATTCTTATTACTACGGCCATGCGAACTGTAAATTCGGTGGTAATGTAGAAGTATTTTCTGATGCAAAGCATTTACTTTAGTTTCTCCTGATTTCTCCCACTTACTTACTTATTTCATCACTTCTGTTGATGATTTATAAGAT
>JABFQD010001249.1:0-19187 GCA_022817045.1 Psix sp. ZL-2020 | reverse complement strand
GGTTTCAGCAAGACGGAGCACAAGTGCATTTTGGTTTAATTGTACGTCAATTGCTGAACAACGTTTTTCCTAGGAGGTGGATTGGTAGAAGAGGGTGCATAGAATGGCCAGCAAGATCTCCTGATCTGACTCCGCTTGATTTCTTCTATTGGGGATACTTAAAAAGCAAAGTTTATGAAACGAAACCCAACGATATTGAGGAACTGAAGAACAGTATACTAAATGCTTAGAATGAAATTACTCTGGAGGTATTGCAGAAAGTTACAGATGAAGTTTATTTTCGGTTAGGACGTTGTCAAGAGAAAGGGGCTATCAATTTGAGCAAGAGAAAAACTGAAACTGGAAAGAGGCAAGGGGACTCACTTGAAACAAGCACCCCAGTGGTGAGAGGCAAGGGGACTCACTTGAAACAAGCACCCCAATAGTGAGAGGCAAGGGGACTCACATGAAACAAGCACGTAAAATTCAAATTTTGACGTAGAATCCAAATCTGCAATAAAAAAAAGGGGGTTTCCATTTAAGATTTTGAAGTTGCCCCGCACTCCATCCCCAGGGGGTGGGGGTGGGGGTGTATTTGGTATTATTCGATAGATTTCTGAAAAATATTGAACGCGTCTTTTTTGGTCTTTTATTTGGAAGTGTATTTCTCGAGATTATTGCACCGATTCCATAATTTCCCTAGGGTATCAGGATAAATCGTCCCTCAGATTGGGGATTTATCTGGCCATTTTTCCTCTGTTGTGAAAGTCTGCTGTTATTAAACCCTTTCCTATAATCCCTAATCCCTCACTTGTTTCTCATTATCATTCTATTTCTCTACTTATTTTCCTTTCTAAGGTTCTTTAGCTCGTAGTTACGAACAACTTCTCTACTATATATTGAACAACAACTTCCTTAGAGAGTGTCAATCTGGTTTTCACCAGTATTATCCTATCCAAACAGTTATATTGGGATTCCTTGATGATGTTTGTGCTGCTATAGGCCATGGTAAAGTCACAGTTCTCGTCCTCTTTGACTTTACTAAAGCTTTCGACTTAGTCGGCCAAGATTTGCTAGTGATGAAACTGGGTAATATGGGCTGTTTCAAATCGATCTTGATTTGATCTAACTCTTAATTTACCCACAGCATGCAGGCTGTTTGAAATTCCGAAGGCAATCTTTCTCATTGGACTTCCGTTACAACTGGTGTGTGGCTGAAATCAGTTCTTGGTCCTCTTCTATCCTCAATTTTTATTAACGATTTTACCAATTAAATAAAAAACTGCAAACATCTGATGTTCGCAGATGATTAGCAGATCTATCAGCATAGGCCAGCTAATCAGCTTCTGATTATTTTGATCTTTGTCTCAAACGATATTCATCGAATTCATAATTGGGCCAATGCAAATTATCGAGGCATTAAATCCTTCAAAGACCAACATTCTGATTCTAGGGTCCACCTATAATATTGGACGTATTGATGTGTATGTTCTCTCCCTCAAATTGTGTTAAACGATACAGCCAGCCCCTATGTCTCTCCTGAGAACAATCTTAGAGTTATTATTAACTCTACTTCATCCCAAGGAGAACAAGTCTCTTCAGTTTGCAGAAAGACTTAGTCTAATTCTAGGAGACTCCGTGTTCGGCAGGTGTGTTAGGTTAGATTTGCAAAAGCAATTGGCGAGCTCATTAATCGATCCACATTTCGATAATTACTGTCTAATATATACAAATCTTCTGAATATCCGTCACGACCGTTAGCGGGTTGCCTTTAACTCTTGTATTAGATTCATTCTTTATTTGAGAAAAAACGAACATATTCCTCCGTTTTTGAGCAAATTTAATTGGCTAAGTTTAGACGGCTGGCGTAACTATTTCTTGGATTCGTTTGTTTTCGGTCTGTTAACCCACGGCTGCCTATCTCATTAATCTCGTCACTTTAATGATATAGCTTTGACAGGCACAAGATCTCTGCGGTTTTCATTCCATAAGCTTATGGTTTCCTTTAGCAATACATCTGTTAAGTAAAAATTTTTCATTGTTCAAGCAACGAGCTTCTAGAATGATTTGCCTAAGGAGGCTCGTAGGTCACTTACCGTAGCCACGTTCAAACAGAAAATATACCATCACCGTCTAGCCATACAAAACAATGATCCCACCTGATTTGATACGGAAATATAATTGGCGTAGTTATTGTCAGTGCGTTGTATTGTCAAATATATTTATATTCATTTATTTTCATATACAAGGTGTCCTAAAAGTCCCAGAATGGTCCCATATCTTGAAAAATTAACGTCAACTCAGAAAACAAATGTCTAATATTTTTTCAAAAATCTATTCAATGACACTCGACCCCTCACCCTTAGGGAGGGAGAGTGTGGACGACTCTGAATTTTCAAATAGGAATCCTCATTTTTCATCACACATTTGAATTCCTTGCATCAAAATACGTAACTTTTGTCAGAAATATTTTTGCAAGTTTTTAAAAAAAATGCCCAAACCTTGAAAATTAAAAAATTGGCTCAAAAAGCGCAGAATCGCAATACAATTTGTATGTATCATTATTTCGAGGGGAAAAAATACACGTGCCACCAAATTTGAATCCCCCCCCCCTTTTCACCTTCAGGGGGTGGAGGTTGCGTGCGCGGAGCTACACGCAACCATGGTGATTGCAGGCGGTGGATCACGAACGGTATATAGATATGTAGGTTAGCTGCGATATGAGAGGGAAAAAACGGGAATTATATTTTTCTTTTTCTTTCTTGTCGCATAAGTAGTCGCGGACTAAGCAGCGGTGGTTATGGGGTGTGCGCCTGGAGTAATATTGTTGCTGGATTATATCACTCCTATAAAAAAGTTATTGGTTTTAGGAAGCATCACGACGGAGTGTATATGCGCCACTTTACCATAAGCGATCAATCACCAGCACACGGCTGCCTTGCGAACAGGGTTTGGTTTTCAAAGGTCTAGAGAGGGAAAAATCGAACAAACCATGGAACAAGTTTATGTAGCAGATACGTTGACGCTGTCCGAAAGGGATGTGCTAAGTGATCTGCATCACGCGCTAACCTTGGAGACTCCCGACATCGACGTGCCTCTCCCAAGGGAGCACCAAGAAGCCTATTACGGGTGCAGGTGAACGGTCGGAATCATTGTGACATTCCGGTTCCAATGACCAAAAGCGGCTGCAGTCATGAGAGTAACTTTGGCCCTGATCCCGCCTTCCCCATACTTTAAAGTAACCAAGTCTGGAGAAACAAAATAAACTTATGGATGGAAAAATTTTTTGACGAAGCGATGAAAATGACCAGCTGCTCTTCAGAACCAACTTTCGTTGCAGAATATAAAAAGAATCTACTTAATAGAGGTAAAGTGTTAGAAAACTTGACAAGACCCTGTGACATGATAATACTCTTCACTAGAGGTCAGGGAGTCATAAAGAATTTGGAAAAGGCGCTGGAACGCCAGACAAATGTCTCAATGGACATAAAAGAAGAGACCAAGTCATAGAAGAAGAGAGATAAAAAAGAAAAGGTAAAACCAGCCTCATGGAAGAAAACACTAAGGAAGGACAAAAAGGAAAAACCTGTGAGATCTTCATCAGAACAAAAGATAACAGAGAAAAATAAAAAGGTGAATCCTGACGCTATCATTATTGAACCGAGTTCAAGTTGAAACTACACTGATATCCTGAAAAATATCCGTGGCAAAGTTAGGCCCAAAAACAGTGGTGTGGGCATTCAAGCAATACGTTAGACTCAAAAAGAAGCCGTACTTTTTAAGTTTTCGATGGCGTGGGATGTGGTGTACGCGTATGTCGAGAATTTCTTACGCGCAAAGAAGATGGATATGAAGCTCCATAAGTTAACAGTTTCAGCGTTGTAAATAGACCGTAACTTTTGTTACGTTACTTGACACATGCGACAGCCCCGAGAATAAGTAGACGACGTGCACTAAAAAGGCAAAAAACATGGCTCTACCTTGAAGTAATGTAAAAATGGTGGCAAGGTAGAAGTTACGAAGCGAGGTTTATGGGTTTTAATGGGTGAGAATTCTGTCACTATGCGAACAGGCAGTGCCCAGTAGCTAGTGTGCATAATGCATTTTACCCAACCATAAAATATATATTACATATTTCTATATTTTAAGATTTTTGAAGTTAGAAATTTAGTTTATAAAATAATAAAATATTGAGTTCTATATATATATTCTTGTTACTCTATGATTGGGGTTTCTGTTAATTTTGATGTGCAAAATCAAATTATATTGGATTTTTTCTAAAAGCCTATGATTTGAAGCTTCTTTTTTCACCAGGTAAAATAAACTATTGCTGCGCCATCTTTGAATTAGATCAAATCTCTGTTTTAAAATTTATAATCTACTCAGAAATCAATACTACGACTATTTTAATTAATCATAAAAAAAAATTGTTTTCGAGAAGTATTTGACGACGACACCCCCTGCAATTAGCATACACTATTTCTTTTTTTCCAAATTTTCAACTAAAAAATCACAAAAATACGACTGGTATTATTTGATATCTGACCAACAATATTTACACTAAAATATGCATCAGCAATTTGCATCAATACCAGCAATTTACTTATATTTTCTAATAAAAAATCGAAATAAGTGAGATTTTCTTTATTTGGCATCTGACAAATATAATGTATTAAACAATATGTAACTGCAGCGCCACCTGCAATTTGCATGGAACCATTTATTTTATATATATTATCTAGCTAGAAACCATTTACATATAACTAATCACATTGAGCTTCTAGGAAATCTTATTTTTATAGGAATATACGACCGCAGTGTTATCTTACATGTTCAAGAAATCATTCTTTCCACTAACATATTTTAACTACAAGCCATTCAAATATGACTTATCACATTATGTATCAAAAAATATTATTTTCATAGAAATATACGACTGCAGCGCCACCTGTAATTTGCATCAAATATTTTTTTCTATATTGACTAATTATAAATCATTCAAATACGACTGTTCTTATTTAGGATTTGACAAACCTTTTATTCGCATAAAAATACTACTGCAGCGCAACCTGCGATTTACATCAAATCTTCCTTTTAACTTATATGTAATAAGTAAAAGCAATAATAATATTACTAATTATATTGAGCAGCAAAAAAACATTATTATTATTAAATGATGCTACTGTAGCACCAAGTTGAATTTGTATGAAATCTGATTTTTCACTTGTATATTCTAACTAGAAGCTATTCAGAAATGACTTAGCATATCAAGCATCCAAGAAATATTGTTACTACAGAAGTATAAAACTGCAGCGCTACCTAATTTCGCATGAAATGTCTCATCATTTATATATTTCTTAATGAAAAACTACGAGAATACAATTGTTCTCGTACCAAACTACAAAATATAAATTTCACAGAAGTATGCAACTGGAACGCCATCTGCAATTTGCACTGAATCTAGTATTTGACTCATATATTTAACTAGAAACGAATAAGGCTGATCATATTTAACACTCAAGTAACATTATTAATAAGATAATTATGTTAATGATAATCTCACCCTCATCCGATAGGTGGCGTGATAATATGTTGAAAGCAGTGAATTATGATTTTTCATTAATAAAATTTATAAAATATTTGACCGTGTTATTTTGAAAATTTAGAAAAAAACATGAAACCTCGTTTTCTTAGATTTCAAAAAGGTTACACGAGTTAAAAAAGAAAAAGAAGACAGTTATCAGTTTATCAGTTTTTATAAAATCAAATTTCCCGCAGAGATGGACCAAAATCGATAAAATAATTATATTTCATTACATTAATATTAATAAGATTTATACATCACTTATTATTAACTGATAAGAAATATTAGACATTCTTATATTTCGAGATTTTTTGAATTTGAAGATTCATTTTATAAATTAATACGAAATTAGGTTCTCTATCTTTTGATTTATATAAATTCTTGTGACTTAATAACTATGCTTTATGTTGATTCCAATATGCATAATCGAAGTATATTAAATTTCTTTTATACTTAGTCTTAATTCTTTAATTTAATTTAAAAAAATTATTGTTGAATTTTACCGAAATCGATGTATAGGAGAGCCATCAATTTTTTCACTTCTTATTCTATCTTCAATTCAAGTTTCTTATAACATTCGGTAAAAATAATAACAGTCGGTGAAAACTTTGTTTACTGTTTTGTGCAAAATTTCAGGTGGAATTCACTGCACACTTTTCGGATGTAATTTTCCATGTTTTCTTGGGTTGATAGCGGATCACCAAAAGCAAGGTTCTTGTCATAACCTCACAAGAAAAAATCAGGTGAGGTAAGATTCGGAGACCATGGAGGTTACTTCGTTGTGGACCAAAGCCAAAACTACCAATATTCGAGGACTAGTTTTATTACTGTTCCTGTGATTTTCAGTTTGCATTTTCAAGTCATCTCATCTTTACGAATAGGTTATTATAATAATTGAATCATCTTGTGTGCAAGATATATTTGATGATACGTTCGTTCTGCAACCGCAAACTTACGCATATTTTTGCCAAGATTTAATGAAATATTGATTATCTCATTAGGTGAATAATCCCCCATTTTAATGTCAGCTTACGAGTAAAGATCACTCAATAAACATAGAGTAAGTGATAACAATATAAAAACCAACAATTTTGAGTAATAAGTATAAGAAATATAATCAGGAATGATTCCAACCAACAAAGAAAGTTGTAATTTTGAAACTACAGTAGAATCTTGCCTACATGACCTTCCGGATATCATCACATTCTCGCCTGGTAAAAATAAAATTCTAAGATTTTTATTAATTTGAAAAAATACATTTCTAAGCCTCGAAGTCGCTGCCACCAGATCCGAAGGCTTTATCAGTGAGCAAGGAGGCGTCCAAACTTTGTCGTGCTACAAGAAGAGTACAAGACTGAGCGCAGAACCTTTGAGAAAGCCATTAGGGTTAGCAAACGTCGATGTTAGCACGGATTTTATCAGACAGTCGACTCAGACCCATGAGGTAAGCTTACAAATCCGTAATGGCAAAGCTGAAAATCGTTTGCTCTTCAACACCAACAAAAGCAGCTATGCTAGGAAACATTGCAGCTGTACTTTTCCCTGAACACCCGGAAACAATCTTCGATGGTTCCTGAAATCGTCGAGAAAAGGAGACTACACGATATGAGTTGGTTGCGGCCACGTGTAGAATTAAAGAATGTAAAGCCCTAGGACCAGATGGAAGAAATGCTAGAAGAGATAAAAATTTGTACAGTTGCCCAAAAACGGCCGATCAGCAGCCGACCTATTCTCCTATCGGTCAATTTGCTTATTGGACACAGCAAGGATAATACTTCAACATATCATGTGCAATCACTTGGAATCTTCTGTTGAGAATATCCATGGATTTTCCGACAACCGATTCGGATTCCGTAAAGCGCATTCTACACATTCTACGCGATTACACAAGTGGTTAATACTGCGAGGGCAGCCATAGCTGTTGAACAAAAGAAGGGTGACACCAAACAGTACTATGTAATTGTAATCATAGATGTCAAGAACGCCTTTAACTCGGCAAAATGGAATTGCATCCTGAATGCTCTCTTACTGCTTAGTGTTTCAGTATAATTCATGGTTATCATTAGTGACTACTTCACGAACAGGTTCCTGATGTCCTAAATAGATGAAGGACCGAGGACCTGAAAAATCATAGTTGGCGTACCACAAGTTTCAGTTTTTTCATCTCTGCAAAAAAACATTATGTACAAAGATGTTCTGAGATTGAAGATACTAAACGGTACATAGTCGGTCGGCTATACTGAAGCCGTTGCAGTTATAAGTTGTGAACAAACTTTCTCCAGCGGACCACAAGACTAAAATTATTCTAGTTTCAAGCAGAAAACAACACTAAACCATCGAGCTTACAGTAGGAAACCAAAACGTCACGTCCCGGCCATATTTGAAATATCTTGGAGTATAGATTGACTTACGACTACTGTTCAAGGAACATCGAGATCCAGAACCAGAGATCCATTTTGTTGTATGCAGCTCCTGTTTGATCGAGTGTTCTGAACGTCAAAGCATATAGTCGCCGGTCGACCTCAGTGTACTGAAGAAGCGTACTGAGGGTTGCCTGTGCTTGCCGCATAGTCTCATATGATGCTGCGTGTGTAGTAACTAGTATGATGCCTATAAAACTGATGACTGAGGAATGCCAGCACATCAACAACCATGGGAGACAATCCACGCAATTAGATTGTCGCACCATCGCTAAAGATAAAAAATTAGAGTTGACAAGAAGATGGCCGGACTCCTGGAACTTCTAAATGAAGGGCCGAAGGAACCGATCGACTCAAATCATACCAACGCTGCTTTCGATTGGAAGATGATGCGTTGTGCTCTGTCAAACGTGCAAAGACGTAAAACATGTATTTTTTCGATATCCACATTTCATTAGCAAGAGACCGGAAGTCTCAGCAGCTTTGGGTTATTCCATAACAGCCACGAACATAATTCTAACTATGGTGGCAAGCATAGAATTAGAAAACAATGTCCTCCAAGTCACTAAAATGGGAACTGCGAAGACTAACGGCAGTCAGCAGCTGATTCGCCTAGCGGATAGCTATACTCTACATTATGAAGTAATGCCTGACGGCGGTCCCACAATGTAGTGCTTCATATTTGAATATGCTGATTTATTTTTAGACTCTACCGAATCTACGATTACAGCACCATCTTGGTTAAATAAAATAAGTCGATTTATTTCCTTTTTTAAAAATACACAATTTTGCTCATACTCAATGTCTTGAGAGATGCTTAATTTCCGATGTGTTCGAGGTATTTATTCAAAATAAGACGCCGTGTATATTAAGAATATTGATAAGAATATCTTAGATAAAATTCGATTTAAAGTTAATATTCAGATCGGCAAAATTCAATTATGTGAACAGATATTTTTCGTCTGGTGCGTTAATTATAAAAGATTGTACCCTTTTGAGTTTAATTAACAAGTTACGCGTTAAATCGTCTTACCAGTAAGCACTAGTCAATTGTGAGGTACCAGGGATATTATAGTTTCAACATGCTTTATTAATCATATTCAAAACTTAGAAAAGTGAAAGTTTCTACTAATAGCAATTTTCGGCTATAACTAGAACAAATTTTACTAACTATTAGTTTTAAACTAATTTTACTTTAATACACACAGGCAGAGCAGGAAAGGTGCAAAAATAAATAAGATGCAAAGTTTTGCGCAGAGCGAGAGGACAATACTCACAAGCGTAGAAAAACCTCTTGTTTTATTAGTCTTGAGGCGGAAATTAAAATTTCTGCGTAGTGACTCTATAGGCTCACTCATTTATCGATTTACAGAATAAGCAGCCCTTAGGTACGATAGCGAATAACAAAATTTTTACCGTAACGGCTTCTCGATCGCATCGAGGAAAACATAAAGCAACACTTCAATACATAAACTCGGCTAAACAAGATTCATAAGCAAAACGAAACAAATTACGCAGAGAGTTAAGAGACAGTTGAGAGCTCGAGACTTACCTAACAAACTCAAAATCAAAAGCGAATGATGACAACTTTGAACTCAGTAACATTTTCTGGGAAAAACACGTAGAGAAACCGGTGACTCAAGCGATTGCACTTAAGTCCGCATCTGGATACGCTCAAGCGACTACACCATAGAATACAAATCCTATAACTACGCGTGCAAAGACAAAAAACAACAAAAAGCATAGCTTGATCCATAAGTATTTATCGGAATTCGACCACGTGACAAAGCTACCAAATTTGCGCAACTTAATGAAAATTTTATGTTACTTATTATTTGAAATTTTAAGATTGTCTCTGCAAATGAATTAACTTAACTCTCTATGATTATTGCTGATATTTAGTCGCCCTTATTTTTCCAAGCTTTCATCTTCCCGCGCTCAGAAGATAAGGATTATTTCTTATTTTGAGCAATTACATTCAAAGGAATGAAGGATGATTTTTTTCTGGACGAATACATCCATAGAGAATCAAAGGAAAAAGCACCTAGGGACTAATCTGCCCACTTACTTTTATTTTATAATTTCGTAAGCATAAAGCACTGATTGGATGAAAATTTTAACTGAAAAATATTAATCATACATATTCACGCACTAAATAAAGTTTAACATACAATTTAACACATTGCGGTTAGCATGCACGGGCGACATATAATTTTAATTAATTACCACACATATTCCGATTATAATTACAATCACGACGCAGTTTCATGGGCGGTCAGAATGAAATTAGAATTGAATTTCGTCTAAAGGATTATCGAAAGCTCAATTAGACACGCTTCTAATTAGCGCGAACCGTGCGGGATGAATCGAAACGTTTTGTTCTCGCACTTGGCAGCGAGAAGTGCTCAAATTTAGGCAATTCGAAATTCAAGTAAAATTTTCTCGTCGCTTACGGCGTCTAGCCGTGCATACGGAGCTCAGTTTCTTTTCTCAGGGTTCCCATTTTTTCATTGTTGAGAAAGTGCTCGGTTTTCCAATTCAAAAGAATGGTTAATGTACAAACTTTTACCGCATGTCTAAGGAAACATATCATTCAAGACTTTTCTTGCGTATTCGTATGTATTAAGTAAATAAAAATGTTAACAAAAGATTGAAGATTTGCTGGAAACTGTTAATCTCAAAAAGTATTTGATAAAAACGTCTTTATTTTAGGTTTCAGCGTCTTCAGTCAAATTGCACTGAGAAACGTACAAATTATATTAAACCAAAATCTTGTCATACATTGGAAATATTGATCGGATTTAAGGATGTTTGTAAGTATTAAAAATGTTTTTCCATTTAATAATTTTAATATTAATCAAATAATCAATTTAAGACTCTAATTTCAAATACCAGTTTTTCTCAAATAAATTACATTAATTACAGGACACTCATTGTCGTCATTTCTGTTATATAAGGAATTACAGCTGTAGGGATAAACTAACAGTGTGCTATGAAACTTTTGTTTCTATCAATTAAATCTGATTTGAATAATACATTTTTAGAAAAGTTTTTTTGCAAATTAATTATTTAATGTATAATTAATGTTATAGTGTAATATAATAATGTAAATTAAGATAAAAGTGAAACTACATTACTATTTTTTGATACAAAATTTTATGTGGTTCATTTTACCAGCGTAGAAAGTTTGAAAGTTCACTGTATTGAGCATTTAGCCTAACGCCTTCACCGATGTTCTCTATACAGTGCAAAAAAATCGTCGTTAAAACATGTTTCATACGTGAAACTTGTACAGTATGATAAACATTTTAATCATTCTTTCATAAAGGATTTATAATTGTAATTTTTATAATACTGTTATACATTCTTCTTTAATGAAATGAATGAAAGGACCGCTGAAATAGTGATGAATGACCAACGCATGGTCATTCAAGAACGCATGTTATTTCGCATCACTCAAAAAGTTAATTTTGTTTTATCATGACATAAACGATCGTACATGACTCTGAAAAACTCAGTTTGAGGTAAGTAGCTCTATGGGCTGTCAACCTTAACTTCGTTTTTTATTTTGATGATAACTTACATGTTTCAGGTGACAACAGTTGATTGTTTTGTAGACCTATCAATAATGATTTTAGGTTTATTAAAAACTATTTCTTCTTAATTTACCGATTACTTCTCGCAAATTTTTAGTTTCTTTTTTTTTTTTTTATTGTATTGGCAGATCCTTTAAGTTAAGTTTTTCTTGTATTGATGATTTAGACACTTCATCAATAGTAGTATTGCTGATTCTATAATAAGACTAATTCATATATTCAAGCCTAAAATACTATTATCCCAAAAAACGCATAACATACTGTAGCATGCCGCATTATAATAGTCCGTGAAAATGCGATTGAAACCGAATGAAAGTAAAAGTTGGCCACCCTGTTTTTTTGGTCAATTAGTATGTGTAGCTGTTACTTTAGCCAATGCGTGATAGCAACATACGAGAACGTAAGAATGATAGTGACGTTTGGCCAAACAAGGCTTAAGTCCCGCATATAGAAGCAGAATAACGGGAGGCAGAGAAATTGTGCAAACGGGCGAAAAGTTATTTATCATAGGCGTAGCAAGTAGCAGATGTTCCCATCAATGATGTAAAGGATGTCGACAGCTTGATGAGCGACAAAAGTAGATAGAAAGGGATGCATAAGATACCATCCCATAACCGTATGTTATCCTTGTCATAACCATGCTAGAGCCATGCTATTTATATGCCATACTTATTTCGCTTTATTCAAATTCGTGTATATCAAAGACTGTATGACTTTTCTCAATAACACTGAAAAAAGTACGAAAAAACAGCGCGAGTCTAGATTAGTGATAACTTTGTCATTTTTTATCAAAGAACAAGAAACTTTTTCCACATTCTTCAGAAAATGATGAATTTCCATAACCCATTATTAAAAATATGGATTGTGGGGGCAATACTTTTACCTGCACATGTTCAAAGTTGGCAAAATTGTTCAATAAAACTTTTTTTTTAACACTAACTGTTCCCATTTTTTCATTACTTTTTTATAGTTTTCTAAAAAAGGAAGCATATTGGAGCTTCATCGCAGAAAGACAATTATATGACAACTGGTTAATCATTATATTCTGTTATTGAAATTGTCAAAAGTAGGATGTGATATACCTGTCATTAAGTGGTTCCGTTCCTACTTGCACGGTAAAAAACAAACTGTTATTGATAGTAAACGCAATATCTCTGACTGAAGATCTCTTGACATGGGTGTTCCACAAGGGTCTGTCTAAGGACCCTTGTTATTTTCCATCATGATTAACGACATCGCTCATTCATTGAAACACTATAAGCATGTTCTGTATGTTGATGACCTTCAAGTTTATTATCACTACCTTCCCCAAGAGATAATTGATGGACTTGTCTCTGTTCTATCGGATATAGATGCAATTGTCATTTGGTGCAGACATAACAGGCTGTTTATGAATAGAAATAAAGTGAAAGTAATGATATTAGAATTAGAATAGTTTAGAGTTACTAAACGGAGACACTTTTTCCTTGCTGTAACAGTTTTTAAATTGTTGCGTGGCCACAGACCAGATTATCTGATAAATAATTTGAGTTTTAGGAACTCACTGATACAACGCAATTTGAGAGTCGATGATAACAAACTTTATGTTCCTCCAGCACGTACTAAAACCATGCGTAGATCATTCATTGTATCTCCTTGTGTCACATGGAATGCACTTCCTGGACTGTTGAAGAGATCTACCTCCATTGAAGTTTTTAAAACCGCCCTGAAAAACTACCTTTTATCCAATCAGCGTGATGATATATTCATCACGCATTAAATACACGCATAAATACTTACATTTAAATTCTTTATAATTATTTGAGTATTATATTTTTTGTTTTAAATGAATTTATATCGAATAATATTACTTGTCTTGTCTCGATGTTTAATTATTTTGATGATGTAGATATGTGATATTAATATATGATGATATTGATATAATAATATATTAATATTGTTCTTGTGATTTGCATTACCAATATGATGTTATGTGCAATGCGTTATGAAAAGGTTATGTAATACTCGGAAAGGATATTATGATGATATCAACTATTGCAGTTTTTGAGTTATTGTATTATCGTCATTATGTAAAATAATTTGACAAAGAGAGAGCTATGTTGTGCTAAAGGTATAAATAATTATTTATGTCAATTGCTCTGGAGGCCCCAAGCCTAGAGCTTAATAATAAAATCAATCAATCAATCTCTTTTTTGGAATGAGGAACGGAATCTCGTTATCGAAAAAAAATATACAACGGAACCGAATTGAAAACGCATTATTATTTATTACCAGGTCAAATAAAGCTACTAATCTGGAATTCATAGGAGCAAAACAAACCGGAAAAGATAATGAACACTAAATTATTTATAAAAAAAGAAAAAAAATGGAAAAAAGACACAATCTAGGGAAAATGCTGCTGGCATTTGTCGGTCTTGGTGGGTCCCTCGAGGTAGATCAGCTTCTGGCTGGGCCATGACGAGAAGCATCGGGTCCGGACAAAACCCACGGTTATACAAGGACGCGGGCGAACTCGGAAAATCGAAAACGGGCTAGCGGGAGAAAGAGGGTGATTTACGGGCGATCCGTCGAGCCCCGCGACCCGTGATCACGGTAATTACGACGTTGACTTACTGTCCCGGGCAAACCTGGCCGCATCTATCCGGCTGCTGTAGCTCGTGCTTTTCCTTGTGTGGCCTATCCCCTCACTGGCTATCCTATCCCGGTGTTGGCGTACACCAAAAAGAAAGAAAAATAATACAGGAAATGCACTCCAAAAGACCTCGCTGTAGCTAGACAGAGAAAACGCGCAAAATTCGATTACTCGGCACATATTATCTTCTTCTTTTCGCGGTTTTTGTCTGCGATGTCACCGTTACGACAGCAAGTCGAAATTTGGCTTATTCGGCCGTTGACCGAATTCGATCAGATTCGACGAGGCATTCGTTGCGTAAGACGCGCAGCTCAACCAAGCGACGACAGGGCGTCGTCACATCCCATATTACAATAATATCAGATGTAATTTAATTGTGATGATTTTTTTCTAGAATCGATTAATTTAATATCCAGACCTAGGTAGCCTAATACTCGATCGCTGACGAGAAGATAAATGACGTTTGACGGTGATTCCTTTACTTTATATATCCTGGTGGATATAAAATCAAAATAATTCATAACTTGTGTGCTCTTTGAGATTCTTTGTGAACACATTGGTAGTAATATTACACGAATTTCTCACTGTTAGTTTCAAGAATAAATACTGCTGGATGTGACTCATGGAGTTGTTTTTTTAAGATGCACGGTATAAAGCCTGGAAGCTTTCCAATTGAACCCAATGGTAAAAATTCATATCTTAATCACAAAAAATGCTACACTTTAAGTTATTATTGTTTGGTTTTAGTTCAATAGTAATATTCTGACATTTCAAAAATAATTATATATCTTTAACCTTTTAATTGCCATTTGCTGTTGTTTTGTCGCGATTATAAATAAGAAATTTATTGTTACTACTATTGATATTTTATTTGAAATTAAAAGTTAATAGCTGTATTAATGCCATAACATAATTTCTATTTAAAGGAAGTTCAATTGGTGAAAAATATGTTATTGCGTAGAGTGTAGAATCAATACCACTCAAAGTAAGCATTAGTTAATCCTTTATCAGAAAATAAATAATGTAATATGAAAGATGTTCAAATATTTAATAGAAATTTAGAACATAGAAGCCTAAGACCATATGAATCATAAGATTAATACTTTTGATGATTCTATTTTATAACGCTACCCGTCTCAAAATAACGAGCTCGTCTAATGGTATTAAATTACCGAAAGTATCAAAAGAGAATTTTTGGTCAAATTTTTTAAATAAAGCTAATGAGTTCCCCGCGAAATCGAAATTAATAATCCTCCTAGTCATCCAAATGAATAATTGATGATTCATGTTTGTGAGAATCTTTTTCAGGTAAGTCATTTTGCATAAGAACACAACGAAAATGTAAGATCTTCAGTCTTCTCATACATCATAATTCAATAAATCATAGTTCGAATAAGCTCATTTATATAGCGAAATATAAAGATTCTTGATAATTGCAATTAAAATCTATTTTTGTATGGTTTGATTAATTCAAAAAAATATGCTGGCACAATACTAATTATGGTTTTATTGTTGTAGACAAAAACATGACGAATTTAGGGAATGCAAAAAAGCAGCAGTCAAATTCAATTACGAACCTTAGTGACATCATCTGTCATTAATTAAAAATAAATAAACTAAAACATCTTCAGAAAAAGTAGCAACTGCAATTTTAAAACTGGTTGTTGATCCTCTAAAAACACTAGTTAAGACTTCGCAACATAGTGATATTAGACATGGAAATTTTGTTCGATGTGCTGTTATTAATCGTAATTTAACGATTGCAAACATAGCAGATGATTTAGAAACACCGTATTCAGATTTCCATAAAGCATTTAATGATCCCAATAAAATACAGAAACAGTTCCAAACGACATAAAATGATTTTAAAACTTCATATCAACAACAATATAAAATTCCTAATAAACAACTTCTTCAAACTAATATTAAGGGTATTAATTTAAATCATACTAACAATGATATGGAAACACGAGATATGGCAGATATATCAGATACTCATCGTTTACTGTATAAAAGCCGCAATTGTGCGGATAAAAATATTAAAATTGATTAATATACCAAGGAGTCAAAAAGTAAATATAAACACTTTAATTTAAGTTTATATATTGCGAATTAATTTTTTTGTCTTTTTATGAACATAAAATAAAAATTAATGGTGATTAGACTTATAGTATTTCACAAAAATTATTAAAATCATCTTTTCAAAAGACACCGAATAATACATATATTTATCTAAAAGATGAAAAAAATTATAAAAGCATTATCTTAACAACAAACTGTAATGATGATATAATTGCGCATATATATGAATTAGGATTTAATCTCCTGGCGAACAGTTAAGTTTGATTTGACCGTATTTTGTTACGCAGTGAGACTAAGTTCACAAGCGACGTATGAATCGCGCCGATTAGCTAATAATGAACCGAATTGGCTTCTTTTCGCCATTCGATTTGCGCACGATTCATTTCTTATTTATTAATGTTGTATTAATACGTATACCCAACAAGTAGAACCTCAAGATCGAGATTTTTTTTTATATTATACCATTTTCAAAATCATCAAGTGAGAATTATTCCTTTACCTTGTTGTCAATCAAACTCATGAGGATAAGTCATATTACTCTGACTTATTGAAACATTTATTGTCTCGAGAAGTCATACATCTGGGCTAGTTTAGACGTTCTGCCTCTGGTTATCTTGGTTGACCCATTCCAAAGGCCACTTCATTCACCAACACATCCTCGACGAAATTGTTGGAACGCGGCGTCCGTCGGAGCACCGTCTCGAGCAACCTCTTGCACGAGTGTTTGATTGGAGGATTTCTTCGGGATTGACAGCGAGCAGCAAAAATCAAATTTAAAGATATTTATATTTATCATTATAATCATTGTCCGTCTATTTGGTGTTCTCATCATTTGCGTTTCATTAGTTTTTTACCAACATATTATTTATTATATTCAGTCTTATGAAGTCGAGTATTTGATATTACAAAACGCTCATAAGAACTTTCATAATCCTAATGGTTAAATACGCAAAATAGACCAAAAATTTCAGAACGTGATAGTATGTTTGATTGATTATGAAGAAGTAATGGATTGCCGCAGTTTAATATACATTACGAAAATAAAATTAATTATGTTTATTAGGACGATCCCAATGAACTAGCTGATCAATAGCGTTTACTTACCGCTTCATAAGCAGCTGAAAACCTTAATCATACATATCAAATAATTCTGATTATAAAAGAATTCCGAAACGCTGATTTTACATTCTGAATAGGAGGACGATTTAGTGTAAAAATTAGGATCGATATATCCGGACGTATTCTTAACTAAAAACAGTGATAGTATATATTTAAAAAGACTTCCAGGATTAAGTTTTAATTTAACGTATTATGGTTATTCAAGTGTAAGCAATGAGAGTATATCTAATTCAATCGATCTAGTATCTCAGACAGACGTAACATTTGAAATATCAAAATTTATATGAAAAGAAATAGTTTGTGATGTTAAAAGATAGCATATGTCAAATAATAAACGATTTCTAGGTGAATAATAATAATATCTTTTAATCATCTTAACAATAGCATAGAAAGTCCCGTTAATGAATTTCATGAGCCAAATCGATGAAATTTTGAATGTAGAAAAATTTATATTCCAGATTTGGATGCAATATAGCAAGCAGATCTCGTTGATATGTCCAAATATTTAGAACATCGAATGATAGTTTGAAAAATGTCTTGACAAGTATTGATAACTTTTTCAAGTTCTCATGAGCTGTTCCAGTAAAAACTAAAAATGTTAAAAATGTGAGTGAGACCATGAAATCAGTCTCGAAAATGAAAAAAACATTGAATAACTTGCCTGTTGATATAGAAAACAAATTTCATGATTCAAATTTCGAGAATTTAATAAAAAAATACACTCTACTTATAGCAACATGAAACAAGCATTCGGTTCATTTGGCAGATAAAAATGGATTGAAATAATAACAAATTCAATATTAAACTATAATAATATCATATATTCAAAAATTAAAATGCAACCGATTAAAGCTACAACCATGAATTCTAATGGCTCCTTTG
The DNA here is from genome assembly GCA_022817045.1 of Psix sp. ZL-2020. Classification (NCBI taxonomy): domain Eukaryota; kingdom Metazoa; phylum Arthropoda; class Insecta; order Hymenoptera; family Scelionidae; genus Psix; species Psix sp. ZL-2020. The sequence continues at coordinate 893 of JABFQD010001249.1, read as the reverse complement.
AAACGGTACCAATGGAAAAAAACGTAGAAGCATATTACAAAAATAAAATTAAAATTTGTTATAAAATTCATATACGCATATTTAAACATGTTTTAAAAAGGGTTACACCTCCAGTTAAATCAACCAATTGTGTAATTTATGAATTAATAAATTATCAAAGTAATCCAATCAAAGGGAGATTTCATTCATTTGAATTGTTGAAAACGGATTATTCTATTCAGTATCTGATTTAAAATATCGTAAAAAAGCGGAGTAAAAAGCTATATGTTATGTGGCTTGATTTTGGTAATACAGCTTGATCAGTGTAAATGATTTTAACACTTGGAAAATTTCTAGTAATCGATAATTACTAGATAATAAATTTATAATAATTAATCTTATAATTATAAGTACAATCTCATAATTATTATTATAAATTTATAGTAAAATAATTAAAATACTTTTATTAGAAAACACAAGAGAAAGAATTAAATTCATATACAACTAGCTTCTAGATGAATTGAAAAAGTATTTATAGTATAAAGATATTAAGAAATCTCTTCCTTGTTGAAAACTTTACAAATTCTTTGCCGAAGACCAGTTCAAAGGATTAAATATACCGATCAAACATTGTCTTTTGGGTCGTACCACGAATAAAAATAAAAGTTAAAAATATAAGAAGATAACTGATTGCATCAGAAAAATACAACGAATTAGCAAAACGTTTAAAAATACTAACAAGTAACCTAAATGATGTTAAAAAATACTTATTTAGTTACGACAAAATATCAGCAAAATTATCTAATTAATTGGATTTGGATGGAAAATGGAAGTTTCACATAAGTCAGTTTTTTGGATATGAAAATACTGCCATGTTGAAAAAATGAAAACAATAAGCCAAAGGGTTTCAAATT
>JABFQD010001248.1:0-19189 GCA_022817045.1 Psix sp. ZL-2020 | reverse complement strand
GATCTTATAAGTCAATACGTTTTGATGAATTTGTATTTGTAGAAAATGTAAAAAACATTTCACTAAAAAAGAAAGAACAAAAACTCATACAATATGAAAACTTATTTAACGTCAATATCTAATTCTCTACGAAACTAATAACTCCGGCTTCGTGGCATAAGAAAAAATATATGAAAGTAGCCATATCCTACTCCAGTTTATTTTAATTAGTACAATTTTTGTAACAGAAAACATTTTCTTTTTTACAAATCCTATTCACTTACAAAAGACACTTAAAAATGTTCCATAAATTCTAATCATACGTTACATATATAGAAAATTATGAGAAACTTCCTGGAATCATCAATTAACCAATGTAACACAATATTATGCATAACTACGTCAATTTGTTTTCATTTCAGAAGTGTATACGCAAAACGCCAATGCGAGAGCAGTCATTAATTTGAACAAAAGTATATGAAAACGTGAAAAAGTGATCAAGCATACTTTCTCTCCCGAACGTAATTCAACCCACAGATTCTTAAACACCCATTGAGTGAGTCAACGAATCGCACACAGAGAAAGATAGGCATTTGATATGTATGATATTCATATATCCTGGACAAACGCGGCACAAAAAGCTTACGTTCGATTGTGAAAAATCGCGCTATACAAAGTCGTAAAAATTCCCCGAAGGTCCCGCATCACAGCGAAGGCGAATATAATGAAGGCTTTGAGGGCCTTATGAAATAGTATGCGAAAAAGATGTGTAGTTCACGAGCGTACAAAGATCGAGGGAGCGGAGGCGTTCACGAGAATCAAGAATCGAGTGTATCGAGCCTTTTGTTTTACCGGACCAGGATCTGTCTTTGTCGCGCGTACTTGCACGCAGTGCGTACAAGTATTTTTCGAATGCGTCGAAGTTCGCGCACTTTGAACAGACTCTCAGAAATGAAGGGGGCAGGGGGGGGGGGCTAGATATATGCGTGTGATTGGATCGTTCATTAAACATTAATCGCAAATGGAAGCTAACGGGTCGTGTTGTCCCCTTTTAATGCAAATTTACAAATAATAAGAACACAGGTACTCACGTATAGGCTCGCGCTCACGTGACGCAATGTTGATATATAGTAACTTTCAAACATGTCGACGTTAATGGGGACTAAATTTGATTAAGGTAGTTGGCGCTAAATTTGAGATTCAGCTAGCAAATAAACGTTTCGCGAACGTGTATCAGTTAGTTGATACCCGATGGACTCTTTGAACCAAATCAGATTAGCTGTGGTTCATTGCAGATAATTATGTTCAACTGGAATTTATTAACTGGGTCATTACGAATCTGGTCGTTCATTAATTATAACGAACAGAATTGTTTGCGGAGATAATAATTGGAATTTGTCATTAAATAGAAATAATTTACAATGAATGAATTTTGTAAGAAAATATTTGTTCGCATTTGAAACTAAAGTTGTTAGGAAGAATTGAAATTGTTAGTGAATTGAAGAGAATAATTCTAAATTGTTATTGCTTTCAGCCAATCAGAACGTCTGAAGGTTACGAATTTGTGTCACAGCAAAACATTTCACGAATGAGGAAACGGCGAACGGAGTTTGCGCGACGATATCTACGCCCTCAACTGATTGGGGTGGAAAAAATTGGAGGAGGACGATACCGAGGCTAAGCGCGAATCTGCGCAACGCATCATTTGAGGGTAGTTTGCAGCGGCTAAAAAGCAAATGGTGGGCGTGTTAGTTTTTGCGACAACTCTCCTTGGATGATAAGCCAGCTAGCGAACCCCTCAAAGGGCGTCCGTGAGAATCCCAAAGTTCTGCTTGCCGGGACTGTTCTTGCGCTCAAAAATTAGAATAATATAATGATAAGTAACTGTTGCGACCAGAAGTCGTCTCATTTGAATATCTGTATAATCGGAACGCTGTTTGGGCGGATCCAAAAAACGACTCTGCCTTGGCATAGACACCTCTTTGAGAGAGTTCTCTTAGCTAATCGCCCGAAAAAGCTCCGTCTTTTTTGGATGGTTTATGAAAAAGTTGACCAGTTAGCACAAACTTCTGCTAATGTTGCGGAAGGTTTATGCAGCGAGGTAATGATACTGCATTGCGGTCGCAATTAATGCAACGGGTTTGCTTAGACAAAGTTTTAATGTGTTCTTTTCAAGTGGATCGTTATGTTCGAGATTTTATCATTTTGTCGCAACAAAAATTTTGATTAACTGACGATCAGTGTATTAATTAGATACCTCAGTATGTTTGTTTGTGCCATAGATGAAAATGTTTAACGATAGTGACTGATAAAACAATATTCAAGTCAAACTGGAACCTTAATATACATATTCATAATCACAAAATAAAGATTAAATTTAGTACAATTTATCGCAATAGAAATGTAATTTCAGGTTGGATTATCGTCGTTCCGTTTGAAAAAGAATTGGATTTTTTCAGTTGAAATGATGTCTGACATGGAATATGAGATTTAATATAAGGTACAATATAAGATTTAGCATGAATTACAGTAAGAAACGTGATACAGGAACTGATACAAGATCTGTTTAAGATTTAAAGTGAATCGTCACTGTGTCTAAGCTCCATCAAATTTTAAAAATGTACTAAAATTTCTTTTTTCACATGTATTCATTTAAATGTTCAGATTAATTTTATTCTTAACGCTACCTTTAATTGAGCAATATAACATCTTTACTAATAATTTAGAAGAGTACTTATAATGATTGATGTTGGTTATAAATCATTTTAATGGGGATTTAATTTTTTCAAAATTGTGAGTAAAAAATAGACACTTATCATTATTACTTATCACGCTTATTATTATCATATTATTATATGAATTATGTTGAGAAAGTAATACTTTAAATAATTAAAAATTATATATAAAGTTTAAAATGAATTCACACATAGCTATTTTATTTGATCAAAAATTACATTCAAATCAGTCAACAAACTCATGAATAAAAAGAAAAAGTAATAATCGAGATAAATACAAGAAAACAAGTGAAAAAAGAAACAATAATAATAACAATAACATCTCAGAAGATCATACCAAATATATTATTATATTCGTATTAAAAATGAATTAACTGTACAACGATTTATTGAAACCAGCTGAATTAGAAAAATATGAAATGTGATCGCGTTCTACTAAAGCCTGATCGAATTAATATCAAGGTGATCATTGTAGTAAATTTTATTATAATCGTTAAAATTAAATGAGATTTTGTTGCGAGATAACTGCTAAAAACGGACCGAAAACTTGTTCTTAATTAAATCAATCGCATTCATTTAACAATAATAACTATCAGATTAGTAATTACAGTTGACATTTTCAATAATTTTACAATAAAACGATGTCATTTATAGCACATCACGTCATAACAATAACGAAAAACAAATAAAAACAAAGGAAATCCAATCAAATGATAATTTCAATTGATTCTCCAAGCTAATAAAATTTCTGTTCATTAATAATGGCCCCGGTTCAATAAGTGCAATTAAAAAAATGTGCATTTTTTTGTCAATTATTCGCGTCAGAAAATTTGAAGCAGTTAAATTTATGCACAATTAAAAATATAAGATTGTTAATAAACTGTGTTAAAAAGACCTAATGAAAAGTTAATGATGAGTGGTATTGCAATGTGCACCATGCATTATGATGGGAATAGAAGCGGTGGTGCATGGTGTGTCTGAGCAAGGAATTCATCAGCCAAAGGTTGGCAAACGCTCTCCACCATAAAATCAAGTGATTTACGCTGACACTTTATGGGTCCCAGCCAGACGCTCGACTTTACGAATTTTTCAACGATTCCAGGTTCGACCCTCATCCAAACGCGCCGCATTCGATTCGATCCTGATTTTTCGATTATTCGCGATAGTAGCTCGGCGTCTCGTGTTTTCGAGTCCGAAAACCACACTCGTCAGCTTATTTCTAATCTTCGGACAAGCTGTGAATTATGGCGCACTTTTCGTTTTGTGACGAAATAATATATCGTTCGGACTAAAATCGCAGTTTTAATGCCCGGGTATTGAATGTGCCGGTTAAATTATGAGCTTTTGTCTACGCGCGCTGAAAATTATTCAAACTGATTTATCGATTTTTGAATGATTTTTATGGAAAAAAACATTGTTTGCGTGGACTTCGGAGATTTATGTTACTTTAAATGATATTTTATACATTTTGCCCAGTTTCATTTAACAATCGCCGGAATCCAGATATAACGATTTCATTTTTATACATCGATTTATGTGGATATAAAACAAACGTAAAAATGTTGTGTTTTATTGTTAGAAAAGGAATTCGAAACGATTTTATAATAAGAGAGCCCATTTTCGATCCTTGATGTTGACGCGTTTTACAAAAATTCGTACAAAATGTAATTATTACTGGTTTCATATTTTTCAACAGAAAATTAATTCAGTTCTTAATGTATCGTAAAGTCGCTTGGAAGCTACAACACATTTTATTGAGTCTGATTAAGCATAATCATGTCCGACTATGTTAGATGTAATCTGGTTCTGTTTAATTTTACATATATGACGCATTATGATTAATACTAAGTACGTTAGATCAAAGTAGCTCGAACATGATAAGACATGGCACACTGTAACCACGTGCAGCCCGTACAAGTCAAACTAGAAATTGACTTATTTTTAAAAATTACACCAACTTTGATTAAGTTCATCACATGTCATCAATAAATTTTTCATACACCTTGAATTTTAATTTCAATGTATTTATAAATAATAAAATAACATCGTACATATTTTAACTTGGTATAAATATGGAAATGTTATCCACCAACAAGAAAAATAAAGTATTTATAATGAGATTCTGATAAGTGAAAAACTATCAATTAGTCTTCATGACACTGAAAATTTTCTGTAGTAATAAATCATTCACTTTTCCGTCCAAAATAATAAAGCATCGTTATGTTGAAAAAAGTGCCTAGTATCATAAATTGTGCTAAAAGATCTTCTTCGTTTGATTCATTCATTGAAACCGATAAAAAACGTCTTCAGTTTTTTTCCACCTGATCAAAAAAAAAATTACGCCACAGGGAAAGACGCAAAATTGGGTGTGAATTGGTTGGATCTCGAGTGAGAAGCGATAGGCGTGAAAATGAAAAAAGTCGACTAGCACCTGATCGGAAGGAAGCTGCTGACTCTTCAGAGTTGCAACGTTGACGTGCAGACCTTCGTCTACGAGGCGAGTGTCCCGCTGTGAAATTGAGCCGTTAATACTGCCGGCTCTATCCAGCACCGGTCCTTCATCGACAGGACAGTCGGTAGGACATTGACCTTGAAGGTGAAAGATATCAATATCTCTAATATTGTCCCACAAAGCAGCCACACCTTTTAAGTGCATTAACCTATTTTGACCAGATTTGTTCCTTTTACGACTCTATAATTGTAGCAATTCAGTTTTTGAAATCGATTTATAATAGTGAGAAAAATGATCCAGAAGTTAACCACATTACTACTAAATCGACGGAAAGGAATTGAATACTACAAAAATTATTTTTGTTACATTCAGAAAACAATTTTTGTTAAACCAACAAATTTTACACAAATTATCCAATCAGTTTATTAGAAAATTAAATGTATGCCGAGTTGAAATTAATAATATTTATTGAAATTAAAGATTGTTTTTTAAATATATTTTAAAATATATTTTTAATCAAAACTTCACGGTACGTGGAAAATATAGTTATTTTATATGACAATACTAAACGTTAGGGAAGTAAAAATATTGTGACATAAAATAAACGGTATCGATTTCTTTGGTATAGGGGGACAGTGAGAAGATAAGTCTATTTGTTGAGATTGAAAAAATAGCCGTAAAAACTGTAAGATTGAGCCAAAAACGCTACAAGTAAAAAAATTACGAACCCGAGTATAAAAAGAAACCTTTATTAAACGTTTCAAAGTAGAATTTCACAGTGGTTGAGTAGAAACGATATAGCGTAAAAAGGCGACAAAAAAAATTTTCGCACCATTAAAAGACGTGTCCTTTTATATTATGATAGATATAATAATTAATACTTCCCATATGATTTATTTTCTATTTTTGTTCAAAAGTCACAACTATTTTTTTTGATATTTTATTAAGTTCAAATATTGGTCACATTACTTAAAATATTTCAATTATCAAAAAAGATATTTGTAAATGTTGACTATCCTTCCATAAGATTCAACACTGAGATGCATGTGAATTGTGAAACTACGATTTCATTATTTTTTTAGGTATGTAAATTACTACTAAATTGTTAACAGTTTCTTTGTGCCGCGCCTACTGCTCTAAATACAAATCGCTCTTATTCTATGAGGTTATTTAAAACAAGATAATAATTTTAAAAAGTCAATTGTATATTCACTCGAACAATGTACTAACTAACAGGAAATACAAAAGTAGTAAAAACAAGTTGGTCTCATTTTGATCTTTTAATTAGCCACAATAATTTATATCCACAAAATATGAACTAATTACTATAGTTATGAACTTGAAAAATGTCCGTCGAAAACATTTCGTTTGATCGTATTAATAAATCCAACTGTGCCCTCAAAAAAGAAATCTATCAATTTTAAAAACGAACTTCTTTTCAAAGCCTCGATCCTCCAATCAAAAATTGCCTTTAATTAAAAGTGCCTTAAATGGCAAAAAGTGGACGGTCTTTCGACTGGAGAAAAAAAGTTTCCAGTCTTTCGGTAATAATTAATAATTATCCCTGTCGGGAATGCAGAAACAACGTAGTATCAAGATCAATTGACGAATATCTCGCGTTCTTCGAATCGCGAGGTGGGTCTTCGAAATTTGAGCAAGCGCAGAGATTCGTCTTTCGTCCGTTGGGCGATTATCTCTCGCGACATGACGTATCGCTCTCAGGAATACCAGAAGCGGAAGAGGCAGCGAGAAATCGGTAAAACCGATACGCAAAGCGCAGAAATAATGTGCTCGAGCGCTATTCGCAGCGTGCGTATAAGGAGCGCGCTTGACATAATGAAATTACGACGGATTAAAATGATAAGAAGCTCTTGGGCGTTTGTGTACCGAGACCTTGCCAGCAAAAGGTCGTTGACGTTTCGTGACGTATGTTATGTGCGGCGCGCTCGTATGCATCATTTGTTAATACCGGCGGCCGAGCTCTTGGATTAAAGATGTGTGCATGAACGTTGCACGCACATCTCGATAGAAATTGAAGTAGCGAGTTCTTTTGTGACTCGACTACACGTGTGCGCCGACGTTCAAAGACTCCAAGACATATGTTACGCGCGGCAAGGTGGGCGTTGGTAATGCGCCAACTCCGGGGATCCGTATACTTTTTTAATTGCCGCAGCTTACCATTTCCAATCGCTTTCCACTTATTTAGTTATTCTAACTCATTCTCTTATTGCTTGCCAGCTTGTGAATTGTCCTTAATATGTGTTGATAGTTCTTGTTGTAATAAAATCGGGAAATCAATAATTTTATTGTCCCCACCCAGTTCGCTTTGATAAACGTCATCAAAACAGGCAAACCGTTTTCAGCATAAATCAAAGTCATAATCCCGCGGGCGGAAATTTCTGTTATGCTTGTATCAGAGTAGATTAATTTTATAAATAAACAAAAACACGTATCAATAAAAGCAACCTTCATCTCTAATATCGTCATTTAAATTATGAATATAAATAAGTAGCAAAATACACAAATTCCATGTTCATTATTTCATAACATGAAATGAACCATATATTCTTTATTTACTCATACAAACGCATTTACGCGACGTTATTGTAAACATATCTCACTCGTGTGTGGTGTAAATCACTATTTTTTGTACGGATTACGTAAAATGTATTTTCTCCTTATATCTGTTCTTTTACATTTGTTTTCGTAAATCAACTTCAGTGCATATCGTTACCGAGTGCAACGATCAAACTGATCAACAAAATACTGTTTATTGTTCTAAACGATACTTTTCGTCTGTTCAAAAGGTTGGGCTCCTTTTTGTTCGTGTGTGTATAATATATTTATATGTCTTGACGATGTTTATAAGAATGATCCCTATTGTGTTGCATTGTCCCGTGCTTGTCCATTAGATGTCAATATACTTTTTACACATGTACGCACGCCTGTGCACACACGCAGGCCATTACCAAGTTAATCGTGGGAGCTATGACTCGTGACAGTGCGCATAATATATATAGTATACTTAACCGTCCCTCTCGGAGTCCGCTTCCGTCCTTTGAGTTCCCCCACATCTCGCTGATTTTCATTCCGCAGTGTGAATGGGCACTCAGCGATACCACGAATCAATGAACCAACGAGGATTCAATGAAGCCGCGGTACCCCGTGCGCGAGTCGCAAAATCAATCTCGAATTTTTGCTCAAACAAATCGTACGACTCACGCGGAATCTCAATCACACTAACTGTTATTCAATCTCCAGCGCGTGACGCGATTCTCTTTGTCGCTGCAGTTTTATCGTGAAAATCAGTTTCGGCAAAAATAAATAATTTCCAGACGAAAGTTATTATGGTTTTTATTCGTTGTGGAATTTTACAAATCAACTCACCTTTTAATTAAACTCGAATGAATTTGATTTCTATTTTGATATTACGCTTGACTGTTAAATTTAAATACACACACATATATGTGTGTGTGTGTGTGTGTGTGTAGTATATCGGAATTTAAAGATACTTTAATTAATTTAATTTCGAAAATCTCGAATGTTATTTAACATTTATATTTGAAGCAATTATTTAACACTTTTTCACATCTATAAATTTGATCAAATCAAATAGACAATTCAGATTCCGAACCTCTTACTCATGAATGTAAAAATAAAATTCCGAAATTTGTACCATACTCGAATTTAACACAGCTATTTCAACAGTGGTGTTAGTATTCGCTATTAAAGAACAACTAAATGTAAAAAGCCATATATTTACGCAGACTAGACTTTAGAATACAAAATATGATCGTGGTAAAGAAGTTCTTCAGCGTTTCTCGCTGGAGAACAGACGTGCTTCACGTCTGTTTTATATTTCATACATGCGAAGTACTATTCTGAGTGTCTGAATTCAATTTCGATTTTGTGAAATTTGTGAACGACGACTTATTTAGCTGCAATCCTCCTGCTCGCGAAATTCTTTCTTTCTACATTTCACGACGATGACTTAGCAACTTTGTATTCGTTTTTGCATAAATTTGTCGTCCTCATTTTAGTTATAGACTTCGTACTCAGTGTGCCAAATTTAATTACTCATTTTTTATTGAAGGATTGTAGATTTGTTTTTAATGAGTCTCGCACGTCATTTCGCAGCAACGACACACGTTTGCTTCAAGTCGTGTTTTGAGAAAGTCAACACAAGCTTTTGATGGCTGATTTCTACAGGACGTGAGAACCTATTTAATTGGGCACGATGTGTGGTCTTGAGTCTAATGTCGAATGCTTCGTATTTGGTGTTGAATGATAAATAAGGCATTAGACCGATTAAGGAATTTCAATTGTAGGAACAAATATTCGGTTTTCGTTCAACATTTTTGGTCAGAAAATTCAAAATGTGTTAGTTCACGCTATAAACATAATAAAATTTTATTCTTAACCAAAACTACCTGCGTGTTAACTGTCTTACATATTGAATACAAATTTGTTGAGAAATAAAAATGTAGAAATCAATATTAAAAGCAGCTTTTGTTAAATACATATTTTCTTTCTCTCTCTATCTCAAGAGGGATTTTGTTAAAGGTTTATGACCCTGAGAAATAGAGGAAGGGAGGGGGGAAAAACATATATGTGTTTAACTTTTGTATGAATAATTAAATTAAGGTTGTAAATTAAGGTTTATCGTTATGAGACTTAAATGACCTTCTAAAGAACTTTTAGAGATATTTTTTAAATGATTACTGCGTTTTTCAAATTGGTGTAACATGCTTTGGTCTACTGATCTTTTAATAAGACACAAGTTTGATTCATAAAATGCTTTACAATAAAAGTTTATCTTGCAGAGCATGTAGATAATAAATCCATCAAAGGTCTGCTAGCTGTTAGAACTTCGGGATACGTTTTTGCAACTTTCTCAAGTAATATGCAAGCCAATGTTAAATAAGTCTTCTACAAGTCTCTCTTTCTCTAATAAATAGTGACACCTGAATAAATTCATTCATGTATAGTTCCACAATTAATTTATTACATTCAGCACAGACTAATTAGTTATGAGATAATTGAAGAAATGGGTACAATTAAGAATATATGTTTGCTATTACTCTGCTAATGAAAATCACAATTTTCAAGTTCGTAGTTCAATACTTTCGAAAGTATTTTACGGACAAGAAATCACACGTATAATAATAATCGTCACCATATAATACTTTATAGGTAACTACACTTAAGAGCTCTTGAAAACCTCCAATAAGTATTCGAATAAACCGTTTAAGGTAAAATATCAAAGAGATCGACTGTCTTTATAGAACACTATTCTGTGTGATTAATTATTTTCCAGTGATTTAGATAGTCTCTATTTTATCCCGTTCATTTATAGCACAAAAGAAAACGCTGTGGAAAGAAAAATTGTTGTTTAAAAAAAGTAAATTAAATTTCCTCAGCTTCAAAAGGTGTAATTAAAATACTTTGCAGACAGTTATCAATTGAATCTTCAGATCATTATTTTCTTTCTTAATAAATTAATTATCTGCGAAGTCTTTTGTCAAAATGGACTGTAGGAAATGAGTTAATTAATAAAGTTCTAAATTGAAAATGAAATGAAATGAAATATGAAATTCCATATATATATATTGTAAAACATTCAGGCATTTATATATACACACAACAGTCGAGAGTTATTTATATCGACTCGCTCGTTTGATATCGATTGTTTACCGAGAGTCAGGTCGAGGGATATCCCGTTTTCCTCTGAGACACATAATACTTATTCGCATACCACACTTTGCTTATCTTTCGCATACTTTTGATGATACTAAGAGATGAGGAAAAGATTCTATCACTAAATACCTCGAAGCGTACAGATCGAATATACTTTTCTATATACTTCTACTATTAAGTACACATGATTATGCGTTATTCTTAATCGCTAATGGTATTTTGTAAAAACACCATTTGCGGCAAGACAGTCCTTTAAACCAATAAGTGCGATTGCTTATTTAATTATTATTACTTCTAATATAAAATGTCATCAATAATTTTGAAATCTCATATTCAAATCTGCGATTACGCCGACCAGACGTAAAATTACTTAATCTACTTATCCGCACATGTACCGTTTGCTGCGAGAGCGATTTAGCCAATTACGGTATACTTATCAAACAGTTTAATAGGACTTCATGCCAAGTGGCCGAGTAGCTGGATTTTTATCCTTCCATACAAAACTGCTCGGACAAATTGTAATAAGGAAAACGTAGTTTCCGATATCAACTCGATATAGTAATCATCGTTTTTAAAGCAAAACTAACGAAACAAATAGACTTCGTTTTTTGAACACTCGATGGAGAACTGCGAGGCGATAAGACGGAAACTAGAAATATTATGTTATTGAATGATAGAACCACTGTTAAGATTCAAGTATATATTTGTAATTAGTTATTTTGAAATTATATGATGCCAATCTAGGATAAGTGTGATTAAAAAGTAGACGATTTATAAACTGGTTAGTTTTTGATATGCATTTGAGTGTGTGCTTTTTATGCCAACTATTTATGGCTATCCGAATACTCAGTGTGGTCACTTTTGCAGGTCTGCGTTACAAGAGAAGCTGGTTCTGCAAGAAGATGGCGGTAATTTTGACTGATTCTTCAGCGGATTGTGAAAACAGTAACGAAGTTGTGAACAAGAAGCAGGCGTCTTTGAACAACAATCGAAAGATCACACGGACCGAGTGGGAAAGCAGGAGCCGCGGGAAGTAAAGAAAGAGACAATTGCGGATAGGAGACGACTGGGTCGGAGGCGGATGTGGCGCTGAAAGACAGCGCCTCGTTACTTAATTCCACGGGCTCGCTTAAATGGAACGACTCGGACTTGAGGTAGTCTGCAAAAATGAAATACACGCTAGTAGAATGAGCGTCCGAACACGTACACCTATCCACCCACCCAGCCATTCACTCTCACATATGTTACGAAGAAGAAGACACAGAAGAAGGAGAGGAAGAAGAAGAAGAAGAAGAAGAAGCGGACTAAGAAAAGAAGCAAGTCGACGGTTTGGAGCGCTTTTAAGAATCACAATGTCGGGGGTGCCTACTGGTTTTGATATACGAGCGCACCAATACGATCGAAGCGAGTTACACGTATGAGTCATCGTACGGCAAGAACCAGTCGGAGGCTCGCGCACGCACATACGCAGCGAGATCTGGAAGACGCGAGGCGGAGAGAGAGCCACTGAATATTTCAGCGCCGAATGCGTGTAGTGTCACGGGGGCGTGTGTATATGCGCTCGTTTTCTCAACAGAACAGGCTCAGGTAAGATTAAATCCGGAGCGAGTCGCACACTAGTCCGCGAGCACCCACACGCCGACGCAGCGCGCTTGATCGGCCTAGAATTGTCGTTCCAGTAAATCCTCTTTCATCCAGCAGAGACGCCGAGAGAGAGCATGAGACGACGACCAGGAATCTCGGCGACAATCGAAAACCCTAGCGAGTCTATATACTCACTTTTATTCCCTTTTCTTGTCGCGTTTTTTGCTCGCGAGGCGCGGCTTTTTTGGACTACACTCGTTGCATTTCGGATAAAAAATGTCCAACTGTCAGCTCGCGCTGATTGGGGATGGCATGTTTTCGGTAGTTTGATTTGAATGGCTGGCGCGACTGGTTTTGTTAGCCAGTTGGGTGGTTCGCCGGATATAATTGCAGCCGAGTTGTTTTATTGGATTGTGGGAGAATCCGGGGTTGCCAAGGGTGTGCTGGAGTGAAGGGTAGGTGATAAGTCTTCTCGAGAGCTCAATAAAGGATGATGGATGATACGCTGTTTGCTTGTGTAGTTATATCACTCGAAAAAGCTAATACAGATGTCGTGACTAAATCAGGTTTTATGCGAATCACGAAAAAAGCGCGAATTTTATACTCCGCCAACGATTTCCAACTTTTAAGTTGTTCACACGTTCCCTCTGCTTTTATTGCGCAGCTCTCGCTTAGGATTTCTTGAAATCCTGGTTAAATGACCCAACAACTTGTTTCTAATCGAACCTTATCATACTTGAACCTCGACAGAAGTTTGACCATTAACTTGAAAAGCGATGAAAAAATAGGGAACATGTTTCATTAGGAGCGTTTTTTCACGCATTTCTAGCTATGTCAAAAAAAAGTTTCTCCGTATTTTTGTGCTAGGGATGCGGTTATCATATACTAATACAACTATATCGTCAATGCTATAACTGCATAGGCCTGTTTGATATCAACATTTTGTCGTTCCGACAATGAATCAAATTCCTGTTCAACTATTCTAAGATTGTGTTTACATGATGCAATATTGCATTACAATGCATCATGCAATCATCAAAATTCGCCGTTCAATTTTTTCGGGCGCGCATTTCTAGTTACGAATAATGCCCGTGATGTAACTCATTTACCATCAGATGCTGGATTAGAGCGAACGACGCGAACAAAATTTTCGTTCGTGGTATTCCAGCAATTCTTTTGAACGATTATACAAATTGGATAATAGTATCTTTATTGGACTGTCGGTTTATTGCAGTAATCTTGACCTTTATACTCTCTGCGTTCTAGTCATTATAATTGTACGAATGGTAACAAATGAAATTCTATAGCAAATTAAAAGCGAATACGTAAAAAAGTTGACGGTAATTGAGTGATTCACATCCATTTAAAGAGGAGGATTTTTGATAATTGAATCGTCCGTCATTGAACGAAGGTCCGCTTCTTCGAAACCAAAATTGAGACAAAAAACATTTCAACGATTTAACTTCGCGAAATTGCGATTGATTGAACTTTAGATTGAAGCAAAGCTTAAACGAATTGTTATCAGTACATCGATGTATTCCTCTGGATTCGAGTGCGTTTGTATGCCTGTAGTTCGCATAATTACATAATTAATCACACGACTAATATATCTCCGGCCGTTCATTTTTATAATTAAAAATGAGAAAACGGTTTCAAGAGTATCCTGCGATGATCGAGCGCAATTATAAATTTGTAATGCGCACTTTTAAGCGAATCGCCGAGTTAATTCATTTTTCGAGACACAATGATTCATGATCAATCACGTTTTCGGAGCGTGAGAAATCTGGTTTATGCGTGGTAAAGGCGAAATAGCACAATAAATAATGGCAAGAGGAAAAGTTGCTGAAAGTGTAAATGTTAAATGAGCCAGGATAAGGGAAGATGGCAAGCGGAACAGATTTTGAACGCAAAATGAAATAATTCACATGATTACAGCACGTGGAGCGTAGCTATCTGGCAACCTACCGACTGACCGAGAGCGAACGAGTAGCCAACCGGTCGTCCACCCACGAGGTCGGCTGTACCGTATCTACTAAGACCGCGCGGACTATTCAGTACGCGCATACTGCACCTAATGTATTTGGAAAGGACGCGAAACACAATGCTTAATAGTTGAATAGTTGCGTGTACCAGTACAATGTGCACGATCTCAGCTAGGCGATAATATGCTTGTTTTTAATTCGCTGTTTCACAAGTCGTTTCAGATTTAT
The DNA here is from genome assembly GCA_022817045.1 of Psix sp. ZL-2020. Lineage (NCBI taxonomy): Eukaryota > Metazoa > Arthropoda > Insecta > Hymenoptera > Scelionidae > Psix > Psix sp. ZL-2020. Next base: position 4,532 of record JABFQD010001248.1, on the reverse strand, counting down.
ATTTGTTGTCTTGTATATTTCAAACTTTGATTTCTTGCGCAAACAGCGCAGTCGTTGTCGAACAAAAACAACCATTATTAACAATAAAATGATATTCGCTGCGTAGTTTTGTTGTTTACCAAGAAGCAGCGTTCATTTTCCGTGTGCGAATAAGTCCACTACGAGAGCTGATAATGTTTGTGCATAAATATTTACGGGAAATGTATGTATCTGTATTGTAAATAACTATGTATGTTTATGGTGTATATATACATTTCTGGGCGGACCACATTCCATGTCGAACGAGCGCGCTGGTCAATGATAGCTATGCGTACACGCTTTCGCGATATGCACACGCGTGTCGTATAGTAATTCAAACTGAGGGAGAAGAGAAATTAAACATATTCATTTTCTGTTACCGAAAGTGAAAAATCGCTCGCCCTAACGAATAAGTCCGTTAATTGGATTATCGTATGAGACAATTCGCGGAACTCGCTTCGCTCGTTTAGCCAGAAGCGTATTTTTTCATTCCAAAACGCACACTTCCTCTCGTAATCCATCTCCTGAGTCCGTCAGCGTTTTTTCTCAATAGCGCGGAGATTTTTTTTTTTCAATCAACCAGCAGTCAACCCTTGGCTTGTCCCTTCTTCTTTTTCTTTTCTTAAATTAAATTTTCGAACGACAGTTTCAGCTGCCGCACGAAATCTCACGATTTCAAGATGCGGTGAAAAAATAAGGATTTGGCTGCTGCCGTGGGGTGCAATGTCAACCCTTTCGTTAACTCAGTTTCACCTTCGATATTTGACTCTGAAAGTACACATACGATGACGTTTCTTAGCTTTTTCTTCGTGCTCTCGCGCAGACCCCGAAGGATGTACACCTACGTGCCATATGGCCCGAGGGGGAGATAAAGAAATTCATATTTCTATTGGAAGGGCTGAGTCCGTTCGGTATTTTTAAACGCGACATTTTGCCAGAGCTCGAAAGAGCCTGCTCGCGTTTTGTCCTTGTCATGCAGAACTCTCTCTTGCTTGCACCGTGCCTTTGGCAGCGATCCGCTGAGTTATATTAATGCGAGTCAACGATTCGTAAAAACTAATCTCCAGTGGTTCTTTGATGAAAGTGACTTGAGCCACGGACGAGATCGTAGTAATCACAGGCGATTTAGAATTATTTTGACACTGTTTACACAGGCTCATTTGTCACGATTTGTATTCTATTTTGCGCGAGAAATAAGTCGATGAGTTACGCGCGCACACACTTTTATCGCCTCGTCAAGTTATGTAAATAGTGTCATTGTTTCTGCCTTTACAGTCTTTCAACGCGCTGGATATGCTTTTTTAACACCTTGATATGAAAAACATCGTATTATTCAGTTGGATGAACGCTCATTTGTGATTCATAGATCATTGCAAGAATTCAAATTTTATTGCTGAATTTTTCAATGCAATTATCATTCTTATTTTTCAAGCATAAAAAAACTTGTTTCTATGCACAGACTGCACTATGCTGTTAGTTGCAAAAAAGGTACATCATTAGATAACGTTTAGAAAAGTATCACCTTCATGGTATAATCAAGTCAACTAAAGTGCACATAAAATATCGAAGTGTCGATTTTAAAACCCAAAATTTAGTCGCACAATGCGATTCAGTCGGATCGATTACCCAGACTCGAAATGGTGCTCTTTTGTCGACACACGTAATTTTTGAACGATAAAATATATTTTCGCTGCATTTCCCCTGGCTTCTGGATATATATTTCCGAACTATTCACAGTGAAATGGTTGCTCGCCCGGCGTGCCACCCGGAAACGAAAATACCACATCTACTCTTCCTCTTTTTTTCACCTTTTTATGATTTACCCCTCGACGGTTTTTGTTTGAGGTCCGTCTGTTTTTTCGTCTAATGGTTTCTCTCACATGAAATTCTGGCATCTGTCTAGCCGAGTTAACAACCTTTACCAGCAAAAAATCTGGACTATTCGATTTTATTCTATAATTACGTTTTTTGTATATTCGAATATTGCTTAATAGCAAATAACCGTGAAGTCAACGTTCCAAATTAATTGAATGATGAGTTAATAGGAGTTTTACAATCTTATGGCGATAAACATTCAAATCTAATAAACAAAACAAATTGATATATACAGATAATTTTTTGATTACCGGTGATAGATGTTGCAGTTATATTCTTTTTTCATTTTACATTTAAATTACGCAGATATTATTATTAAGAAATTAAAGAAATTGTTTATGATATCAGTACGTTAATATCATATTAAATAAATAACAATAAACAATAAACAAATATATGCAAAACGACATTGTTTCATCAGTGACATTTGTTTGTTTCAATTAGAATATCTTTGTTTTGATACATCAGTTTCGTTATTATTTACAAAATAAACAAAGGTCGCATGTGTTTACTTAATAATATATACAATGCTAAATTTAGTGAATATATTTCATCTTGATTTTTTTTCTATAATTTGCTTAATATTATTTTAATTATTATAAATTTTGATTTAAATTTATAAGCATTACGATTTCTATCACTGAAAGAACTCATTATCTATTATATTGTATAATTTTTTTTTGTATAATTTAGTTGTACTTTAGATCACCATAAAATAAATGGTTATATTTCAAAATGAATGAAGATTTTTCCTGTTTCTTCTATTCATTTTATACCATTTCATAAAAAGACGGAATCAGAAAGACGATACTTCATTGTTGCTAAAGGACTCTTTAAAAAAACGGTAAAACGCTAACCTGACCCATTTTTGACATCTTTCAACCCTTTGGTTGAGAAACTAACGGGTTAGGAACTTTTTTTCCCACATTCCACTTTTCACGAATTACCTGCACCCTTAGTAGGAAGTACAAGCGAAACGGTACTTACGTTATTCTTCTGTTATTCCGACGAGAAGGAAGGAAAAAAAGAACTTGGGGTAAACTAATACAGCCCCTGAGTTTTTTCCTCGAGTATATTTGAAATACGAAGAAAAGCATAATGCTCAATTTGACGAGGTAAAATAGAGACCGATCATTGATAATAATAAAGAACGGCACTTTGAGATTCGATATGCGATTCGGTTGTGTAATTTTTACTATTGATTCACTTATGGCAAACATGCAAATGAATTTCAATCTACAATTATTCAATATCAAAACTCATAAATTTTGTTTTTATTTATAATGTTTATAATTCTGTTGAAATGTATTATTACTAATTAATATTTTGTTAAAAAATACGACAGAAAAAGTGGAACAATTTTTTAACCATTTAATTTGTAAACAACTTTTCGAAATACTATACAAAATTTTTTTATGAACTTGAGAAAACAAAAAGTAAAGAAAGAAAATAAAATCTTACTAAAACAATCAATGATTTTAATTCAATAAAACTATGCATAATTTGATAGTGAATTTTTAATTTTTGTTTATTTATTATTGTTGTTGTTGTTTTTGTCGTTATTATTATTGTTATTGTTATTGTTATTGTTATTGTTATTGTTATGATTTTTATTCGCATATATTTTACTGTGTAAAAAAATGATTAAACTTCAATGATTCTATGAAGCTATTAAAGAGTAAAAATTTAAGAGAATTGATATTGAATCAATCCGTTCAACCATAGTAAATTTGTGCATAGCATTTGTACGGTGCTAATGAAAGTTAACCTCTTATTTAGCGAGAGCTTGATGGGGCTAACTCGTGCGGGCCTTTTGCGTAACGTAACGCTCTAAAAATCAGACAATCAAACTCACAAGATGATAAGATAGCAACTATAGTTACTATTGCTCGAATGCATTTCCTAACATTGTTCACTGTGTATTTATCGTGAAGTTGAATTATCGTAGGAACAATAAATTCTAGTTTGTCATAATTCACTTTAGATTTTTTTTCAAAACCAACGGAAAAACTCAAATTTAATGAACAATAAAAATAGTTGTAGAGCAACTTCTTAACAATATTGTTAATGTAATATTGCTTATTTCATCATCGTTTATATGGCTTTATATGATTTATATAAGTGTCAAATGTTTAAGAATATGATATTCTTTTAATTAACACACATAATAGTGTTAATGTATATATTATTAGATTGCAAATCAAATATATCTAGTTAATAGAAAATGTATACTTTTTGTGAGTATATTTAACCAACTAGACCATAATAATATAAATAGTATAGATATTTCATCCAAATTTTATTAACTTAAGAAAGTAGAACATTTTCTATTCTGAGTGATTTACATTCTATTAGCTACAATTCCGTGCTTTGCACGGGTACCGGGATTTTTCAATTCTATTTCGTACTTCTTTAATTAATAGAAAAAATGTCGCAACTGAACACCACTTGAAAATTAACTAGTAATAAAAAATATATTTTAATGGCAATTTCATTATAACATATTTGAATATCAATTTTTTATCCTCAGATATTACAGATATTCAAAGTTATTTTAACATGGATAAATTTAATTTTGATTGATTTAATAATTTTTAAATTTTAAGTCATCACATTTGTACTAACTATTTAAATTATAA
>JABFQD010001247.1:0-19192 GCA_022817045.1 Psix sp. ZL-2020 | reverse complement strand
GTACGTTTTGCGGCCGGAATGTTCGCAGTTAGTTGAAAGAATAAAAGAAAGCAGCCAAAGAAGACGGCAAGTTCAATTAAACAAGCACAAGAGAACAGCGCGCCAGTTAATTAAACATGTAAACTTAATTCCGTTGGATTGCGTTCTGCTTGTGCGTTAAACACTCTAGGAGAAAAGATTCGCGAAAGCCGCGGGCGGCACCATTCGCGGCAAAATTATAATCCACGAACAATGCAGTCGCGTTACATATGTATCGCAGTTATCGCGACTCATCCTCCTTGTTTTTCTTATGAATTTCTCCGGCTACTTGTTTCGTCCTTTTTCCTCCATTTTTCATCCGGCATTTCCCTCTCGCGAGACATCAATTTTTGTTTCACATTTATGTGCGCCTGCACGCACTAAATCTCTTCGGCTTTCAAAGCGGTTTTTCGATTGTCAAAAACACCGCACGACGAATTACGACGTGCACTCATGTCAGCGCTATTGTTGCTGTTATACACTTTATGGCTGCAACATCGAGTTAATTTTATTGAGATCGCCGTTGCATCAAAACGAAAATTTGCATACTCAACACATTATTATTCGCCAGCATAACAAATTGTATAGACCAACTATTTCCGGGATTCGCAAACAGCGTTATTTTGATTCACGAAGAAAACATTTTTACCATTGCTTCCTTTCAATCTTCATTAGTCTGTTAGAATTCAATTTTGAGATCTATAATTTGTCCTTTTCTTTTTTGCAGTTAACATGTATCAGTCCTGAGTTGGAGCCTGCGACCTGCGACTCAGATTTGGAGTTGGTTGTGAGAGCAAATTCATCGCGTGAGACACAAGGCGGGTGATGAGCCGAGGTTCGTGTTGGTGGGCTGTCGGCTTTGAACAACACCTGAACAACCATGTTCCGCTCAAAAATCCGCATCCACACTTGCCAAGTGATTTTGTTCACTTCCCTCGTCTGGTTCCTGGTAGACGTTATGGTCCTCATGTTTTACTCGGACTACATCGGCAGCTCGGCCAGAGGTTGCGACGATAGCAAACAGCAGATGCTCATCACAGACGACGACCTGCCACAGAATCTCGCTCTCCAAGGAATCCCTCGCCATGCTAGAGCCTCCTTGGAAACGCACGACAACGGTTCGAGAAGGTGCTTATTTCAATTGCAATTACCAAAGATTATTATTATGTTTCGTCTATGTAGCAGGAAAATTAATTTCATATAATCGGCGCTAACAAAATCTTATTAATTATGTCAGTACTTATACTTCAAATAATCGCGACCACTCGATTTTTAACGTATTTACGAAATTATGGGACGATAGATTACTTTATTTGATATCAAGGAAATGAATTTAATTATTGAATAAATATAAACGAAGTTGGGCTCTTCAGACTGGATGTGTGACTAACAAATATTTATATTTTAATTTCATTGAAAATAATGAAATAATTCACTCAGTTACTTTTACCTAATAATTCATTTACAACTTTAGGAATATTTCATGAATTCATATAATCAAGGCTACAAAAAATGAAACTGATATAGATTTTAACAAATGGATTTATGAAGTTAATATTAGTTATTGAAAATTAAAATAAGTTTATATGAATTTTTCAATTAGTATGCTATATGTTTGTTAAAAAGTATTGCAGTATTAATAGAGTTCAATTTTATACTGTACATGATGAATACAAATTCAAATATTTTTTTGAAATGAAATACTAATATATAAAAACATTGTATTGTTATAAACTTACTTTACCTATAAGACCTTTTTTGTCGGTGGTCTAAGCAAATAAAATTACTTTTTATTTGTTTTTAATAAAATTGCTTAAAAATAACCAACAACTTTAACATGTTTTTAGTAGTTATTTATATACAATTAATCAATTTACAAGTTTGTTCAATTAAAACATGGGTATGACGTATGAACTTTTTTGAACTAGCCCATTTATTATGAAAACTATACCAGTTTTAATAAAATTAGCGATTTTTTAGCATGAGATTGGTTTGAATAAACTTTTTTATATTATTGATATTACTCAAACTTTCACGTGTCGTCTATTGAATTAAACTACAGCTAAAGTAAAAATGTGGTCATGTTAGTTTAAATAAATGATTCTACATCTATATATTCCATTAAGTTACAGGTATTTTTTCTGTATAGAATTTGACTCATCGATTTGATAGATTGCTGAATATTGTTGGTCACGCCACCACGCTTTGGTTTCAGAAAGTATTTTAACAAAGTTTTATTGAAACCTTTTTCATGAACCCATATAGCTGATGCATTTGTATCAGTCAATTATTCTTTATAACCAATATAAATTGGTTATTAAAATAATACAACTTATGAATTGTTAACATTTTTTTTTAATTCAAAGGTTAACAATTTTTTATCCCTCTCTAATCCTGGGCTTGGAAAAACATGGAAGCTCCCAATATGAATGCAATGCTTTCGAAAGGGAGGAGCTCGCGTGGCAACCATGGCATGATATGCCATTCCATTTCCCGGCAAAGAATGCTTTTCCATGCCATGCTTTTCCTCAGTAGTTTAGACATGTCTTGTCGGGGCATGGTATGGCCCGAACATAGTATACCATGCGATCACCTTACGAGAACAAAACCAAGAAATTCAAGCGCTTGATGTATATGTACACATATATACATACGTCAGACATGATGTTTATATACATCATACAAGCTGTAGAAATGAGGGATGAATGCAGAATTCACATATCATTTCTAAAAAACACTCTCACTGGGAATTAAACGCGGGATGAGTGACATGCAAACGCCTCACAAACTATACTATTATATATTATGACATTCGCTGAGTTCATGTTCTTCTTACGTGAAATCCCACAATAGGCATACCTTATGAAAATCTTAAGAAGGCTAAATAAACTTTACGTATAGTAGACCTTGAAAATATCCCATGAAAACCATGCGAAGGACCAGTTAGAATTTTACTTGAAACCTCCTTTTAGGCATGCCGTATGAATACCTTATTAATTCCTAGTGAGGACATCTTATCTCGGACATGCCCTATTAAGGCCCAATTAAGACTTTATTATGGAATGTGAGGCCTTACTGAGTTTCTTAAGTAGGCTTCTAGTTTAAGTTCATTCCATGAATTTCCAGCTGACTCTAAGTATTCTTTTCATGTCAGATGAAACCAAAATTATTACTTGCATTAGTACTTTGAAAATGTATGCAATTAGTAAAATAAAATACGTAATAACATATGTAATAACAGACGACTTTTTCATTAAATTTGAAAATAAATAATGAATTAAATTTTAAATTTGAAAATAAAATATTACAACTGAATATAAAACACGATTACAATTGGTGATCGTGTTTTTGATGTGGGATTGTCAGGTATTAAAATTGTGAATGAAAAACGCGGTCACTAATTTTGATTTTATTATATCATTCACGCTTTATATCTCTAATTAATCGGATTCTACCGAAGATTCGTCTGATATTAAATTTAATACAAAATTGCATGATTGATTAAAAAAATCTATTATCTACTTTTTCCTGGCCAAATTTAAAATTTGAACTTTATCTCCAACTAATACATACTCTTATTGATAAAAACCTTCTGTGATAATGTTTCATTTGTTGTTATAACCTTTTTGAATGATTTTATTTGTTACTCAGCCATTATTTGTCTATAAAAATATACAAAACAGTTTTATTTAATTAACTATTATTATTAAAAGCTATTTGATGGACGGTATTTAAACAACAGTGCATACTGAAACTTCAGGTCGGTCATCAGTTTTATTAGAATAGCTTTACGTCTGAATTTTAAAGTTATCTGAATATTTATGTGTACATCTAAATATAAATATAATTGAATTTTAAAATGCAATTTCTATCTGTAATGTTTTTACTTCGAAAACACGTTGCTCAGTAAATAGCTTGACGAAACTATCTCATTATTGATTATTCAATAACACGAATTTGAAAAAAAAAAACTAATAACAATTTTAGGTGAATGTTGATTATTATTATTATTATTGATCGAAACTCAAATTAACTGACACAGTTTTGTGAACACATAATCAGTCAAAAGCCAATTGTATGTAATGGAATTTTTGTCATAAAAATATGGAAAAATGTCTCATTCGAAACATTTCATTTTTACAGATCAATTTCGTTTCCTTTGTTTCTTACCGTTTTGATCCAGCGAAGCAGCTGAAAAACTCTTTCAACTCATCTCATTTCTATTGCAAATATTCCACGTAAGAGAACTCTGAAATATAAGGAATCAAACTTTCATTCCGTAAATGAGTTTGAATGACTTAACTAAGAAGTCATTTTAACAGCGAAACTTCCTCTTTGGAGGAGCTATCGAAATAATTTCCATTCAGGTGGAAATGATCGATAACATTAAGAGCAATAGAAATGTTCAACGAGTTGTGTCTCAGCAAAAATATTAAACTCACCCAAGCCTGACATAAAAGACATAATATTGACATAACATCAGTTACGTTACGAAACATAGCAAAATAATGACATTATTTGCTCGCACTTTGCTTCAAATAAAGAAACAATCGCTGTGCTTTAACGTCATTTTCGGTTAAATCAATCGTAAATATCTGCCGAAAAGTCGTCTAGTCAACACGAACACAACGCCATCTAGCGGAGCGCCAAGATGTTGCTTTTTATTGTAATAACTTATCAATATTTACCTTATTTTTACATAACGCCAATTAACACATTCCAATCAAATCATCCTAACAAGCCAATTTCATCCTTCCGTCAACCGAATGACAATCGAATTTTCATCCAATTTTACATTGATTGGTCCTTTTTACGTGAACCAAAATAGTCCTCTCGATACCAAATTGACGATCGCTTTTCAACTTATTATCGTCAATATTTTCAACTCGAATTTATATTCGTTCAATCAAATCGAAACCCATTATTCATATTTCAGCCAAAGCTTTTATTAATCGTGTTCAGCATCAACTAAAGATAAAAAGTGTATCAGCTAATAAAGTACGAGCCCTGACTGCGCCAAAGTGAAACGTTTCAATTCACTTTAACCGCGTTTAAAGGACAAAGTAACTAAACGCCAAACAATCGGACCAAAAAGAAACTTTGACTTCTCGCGAAGTAACTGCTTAATGCTCGGCGTGTACTTTTCAACTGTGCAGATTTTTCTTTCACTGCGCGGATTTCGCGCACAATACGCGAATTATTGATTAACAAGAAGCTCCTCCGTGCTTACAAAATGTTCTGAATTTAATTCCTCTCTTGAGTTTAAGCTTAAAACTGTGCAGTTATTTCGGATAGGCATAAATTGTATATCTCGATTCTAAAGAACCCTTGATCTATAACTGAGCTTGGTACTTGTAGTCAATTTCTATAATCTATTATTAACAAACTTGATCCAGCAACTTTATATATAAGCACATCAGTAATCATTTCTCAAGTAATTCTTATCCTCAATGAAATAAAACGAAATGGAAAATAAGAATTCGAGAAAATGTATTGTATGAGAATATTCGCATAACTTGTGTTCACTTTATTGGAACAAGATGAAACAAATTGAGACAGTTTTTAAATTATAAAACAGAAACAGATATTGACTCTGAAATCTGAATTTATATTATACAATTAATGCAGCTGTTTAACCTTTAAATGATTTTCATCAGCCCGTGAACAGCAATGCTGGATATCTAAGTCATCCCAGTTTCATTTATCGATCCCGAAATAATTTTAAACGTCGATTTTCGTGTTCATCCTTATATTAATAATTAGTGTCAAAATATGATAGGATAATTAAGAAATCCGGTTGCTTAATAGCGTTGTAAAGCTCTCTGATAATAAAATCATTTTTATTTTTTAAGCCAAAAATAATTTTAGGTGCGTGTTAAATTACCGAATAAAAAACATTTTACCATTAAATCTACAAATCAATACTGAAAAATGATTTATTTTCTTAAATTTTTAATTTACTACATGTTTATCTTTTTTTATATCCTATTCACTTTTTGTGATTTACAAAAAAATGATGCATACTTTCAGGTAATTAGATTTTGGTTGTTTGTTTTACCTATGGTTTCCTAAATTTATTTAAGGTAATTTCAATTCGCAAACTATAACAACTAATTTTGATTATCAACATCATAAAAACCATCCGGTAAATCACAGGTTAAACTCAATTTACTATGAACACAGTTTCTTTCAATTTATTGTATTTCACTGTTTTATTTCCAATCATACAACATTCAAAGAGACGTATTTTTAGTTGCACATATTTTGACTTTTTAAGGCTTCAATTCATTTTCTCGGTAACATAAAATGCGAATTAAACATGTAATTCAAATTTTATATTTATTTATTTGTTACAGGTTATAATGAAAATTACGATTGAATGCATACATTGACGAAAAATAGAGCCTTCTATATTAACTTTACCAGTTTAATCCAAAATTCGAACCGCGTCTATTAGTAAAATAAGTAAATTTAACAGCAAAACCTCTTAATATTCCGATATCGCTATAACATTTGTTCTCATTTTATATGAATATTAAAAATACTAAGGCGAAATAATATAATATTAATAATAATAATAACAATAGGGATAATAAATTGAATAATAAATAAAATAATATTTGGAGATATTGGAAAAATGGCTGCGATTCTAATGATCCAGGTGTACAATTTTAGATAAATATCTAACCATCGAAATTGGTTTTCAGCCCAGCTCGACTATTGTCATCTTACCTACCTTTCAATAAACGAACTACAACGATTCGAAAACTTGACCGAGTACGTTTTGTACGTCTTATTTTGCAGCAGCTCTGCGAATACTAAACAGTCGGATTTTATGAAAGCGGAAAAGTTTGTGCATGCGATATTAATTTAGCAAAGAAATTTAGCTGCGCGTCCGACTGATCGAATGTTGAGCTGATCAAATTTGAACACTCTTTTACGATCAAACGGTGCTAGTCAAAGGTACAAAACAAAAGTGGCCCAACTAATTGTGCAATCTCTAGTTAAACGCCGATTAATGAGCAATCAAAAGTTGTCGGCCCTGTTTGTTTCAACTGGCTAATTGGAGCGTGCGACTAACGACTGGCGCACACTTTTTTTTGTCGCAGAAATTGGTCTGCGACAAAATAAAAACAAAACTTTGATCCAGCAAACATTCTCTCAAACGAACGACTCCGAAATGTTAAGCACATAAAGTGCACGCTCAACTTGCAGACCAAACTTTGTGATCAAAATTTATATTGAAATGCAAGTTGCCGCTTCTTCGCAAACGCAATATTCGATGTGCATTTTGAGAAGTGTACACGCGTTTTGCCTGGCGATCTCGATATTACAATCCAGCCTTTTTTCCTTCTATCAAACTATTTAGTGGTTCCGCGGAATTGCACACGGTTATTGGAAATGTGTATCAATCCAGAGTTGCGTCATTTTTTTTACAGAACAAATCGGCTTTAATCGGACAGTAGATTTATCCACGTTGAGACCTGATAAATGTTTCACGGAAAATCGTAATGCGAGGAGGAAAGCAACTTGCAAAGCAAACTTTTCGCTCGGTGGAATCACTTATTAGCATATTATTTTGATAACTTTATCCGCGAGACGGAATTCGATTTTATTGTAATTTGGATTTCGATTCAGCAAGCCTGATTGTAAATCGTAAAAATCAAGTGATAAATTTTGTTCTCGAAGAAGTATCTACGATGTTAATTGCTAACCCAGATGATTTCATACCGAATGCCTTGTAATTGTTATATAATCGATAATGATTCTTGAAACTGTCTTTATTCTAAATTACAATTCAAGTTTTTATGCGACGATAACAATGTTATCCAAATTATACTAGGAGCAATAGAGTTGTCAATTTTATGAGCACTTAAATTTTCTATAGAGCATTTGGTCAGTAAAATGTATTATGCTTTTTAAAAATTATTATTACATTGTGTAACTCGAGAAGTTACATGTGTATAGAATCGTGTTTCAATTTTAATGAAACTGTCACAAAGTATTTTTCTTTTTTTTATAAATAATGTATTGTATGTGAAACCATATTTTGTTAATGATTTATTAATAATAAAAATGCTTGTGCAATTCTACTCTGATACGTTCACAACAAATATGTTATTCAGTAATTTATCATTTGCAAATTAAAAAGCACAAGGTATATTTTCTAACTCATAAACTGCTGTATTCTGAAAATGTCAGCAATATGGTTACAGCAAAGTGTTTTGAAATTCAATTTATGTAACAGATTATGAATAATAGTAATGTAGGTTATGAAAATAAACTAGAAATAATTTTTATTCAAATTATCACCATTTTCTAAACTTGATAATTTAATGGTATGTACGTGTTAGGAAATATTGAATGTAACCAGTGTATGAATAGACATGACAATCAGATAACAAAAACATACATACAAAATTTCACTTACATTCAATAAAAAATGACATATCGTGATGCTGCATTACTAAATACTTGCCTTTATTGATGATATATAGATGTATTGCGAATGTATAAACAAAGTTCTTTTAATTATTTGCAGTAAAACAATAATTTCTGTTTAGACAGCAAATATTTATCGACAAAATTAAAGCTTCAAGAATTATTTCTATTAAGGTCAGAGTCAACAAATGTATATTTATATTTTTTATATTTAAACAACATTATTAATTTATTACTTATAATTTATAGAATAAAACGTATTAAGTAAAAAAACCTTAATTATTGCGTCCTTTTATATATGAATATTTCTTTAACAAATGGAAATGTTCAGTAATTATTATAGTAATTCAAAATAACTTTCATTTACATAAATTTGTATACTGAAATGAAATTATAGGCAAACAAAGGAATAATGAAGATATTATCAACGAAGAGCTTACATTCAGACATCGAGTATAAATCGATGTCCCTTACAAAAACTGTGACATCTAAAAAAATTGTTGAAGGCTAGTTAAGTTAAAATTATTAAGAGTTGTCCTAGTTTTGAGAAAGAACGTCGAAATATAAAAATATCGTAAATAATCATTTGTAGATCGTAAAAATCAACAAATGAATAAAATATTAATATCAGAAATATCATTCAATTACATGGCATGTTTTCTGGAAAAGATTCTCCCAGTAAAATGAAAAGAGATTCTCAATTCATAATTGAAGAGCATGAATAAAAAATGTTGTCATAACTAAAAAAGTCTCGCAAATATCAGCCCACTAAGAAAGGATGATTTATGTGTTCGGTGGTTTTATTTATTTATGTAACTTGTTATTGGATAATTAAAGGAATTTAAGATACAATTGACAATATTTTTATGTTGTTTCCAAGTTTTTTCGTGTATTTCTCTTTGGTATTTCTTCACAGCTGATCGATTTTCTTCATCATCTAATAACATTAAAATGATCTGTTGGCGAAATATTGCGTGTTCAAATATTCAAATGGTATAATATTTCTTGTACAAAATACATTTATAATAACGTTTATCTGATAAAACTGTAATTTATAAATTATCCTTAACTAAATCAACATAATGCTGTATTCTTCATGATAAAAAAGTTGCACATCATCAGACACAATGAAGTATAATCATCTAATTGTAACTTGATTATTATGATATATTTTAAAACAATTGCAGTAATAATTTCTAAATGCACTGTGGATAAAATCTTGAATGATATCTTTTCTCTCGTGCTTGTTACGTAAAAATGAGGAAAAAAGTTGACTACAGTTTGTTGATTCTCTGAAACATTAATATAATTTATTGAAAATTTTAAAAATATATATTTTAACTAGAATTAACTAAACAGTAAGCATTTTTCAACTCAAATGAAAATGAATTGAACATTATTTATTATTTCAAATAATCATACTTAGAAAATAATAATGAAAATTGAAATATTAATTTAATAATAAATAAATAGAATGCTTTTAATATCTACGACTAACAATTTTTTATGAATATTTTCCATTAATATGGTTTAATACGTAAGATTATATCTAACTACACGTATGTTTTTTATTACAGCTATAAAAAATCCGAACTGCATCTGTGGCGGCCAGCGAAAGTGGTGCGTGAAAATAAGGGGGCGCCAGGTGAAATGGGCGCCGCAGTGCATGTGCCCCCAGACTTGGAGGCCAAGCAACAAGAGCAATTCAAGTTGAATCAGTTCAACCTTATGGCCAGCGACATGATCTACTTGAACCGTTCGCTCAAGGATGTACGGCTCGAGGGCTGCAAGACCAAGAAGTATAGCAAGTACCTGCCGAACACGAGTATCGTCATCGTCTTTCACAACGAGGCTTGGAGTACACTTCTGCGTACTGTTTGGTCTGTCATCAATCGCTCACCTAAGGCGTTGCTCAAGGAAATCATCCTCGTAGACGATGCCAGCGAACGCGGTTAGTTTCCTAAAAGAAGCTCTTATTATCAATAGGGCTGTTTTTGACATGATAGTCATTTATTTTAATGACAAAACTTGTGATTTATACTCAGTTGCGCCACCTGTAAACTGCATTAATTAAAACTGATCCACAACATTGACTTAAATCCACATTTTTCTTGATTACTTTTTTGCTTTATCTTCAACGCTGATGAGAGATTTATAATTTCTTATATTGATTAAAGCTAAACTAATTGATTTTCATGGTTGTTTGTAAATTGATTCATTTTAATTTTGAAACGGTTTTAACTAAAACCTTACAGCTTTTATGAATTTGGATTAAATGCTGTTACCAGGATATATTTGATGTATTGATGCTAAAATAGTTAAGAATCAGAAACGTCACGAATATTTACATGACATTATAGTTTAAAATCTACCTTTTTTTAGTGTCATTGTATCAGCGATTTTCATCCCTCCAATTATAGTGATTTATCTTCTTAAGTTTATATATATAAATATGAGCTTAATTAGCACGTTTATGCAATTAACTAGATTGCGTCGCACGGTGTAGTTTCACGAGTTCAGTTTTTCTTGAATTATGCCCGATGTTACGATTTTGCATCGGTTCAGCCGTTGTTTGGCCGTAATTCATTTTTAATCAATAACAGTGCACTTTGTGCGGCCACTTTTGGTTTGTTTGTTTTGTTGCGATGGCAAACATTAATTAACGTTCTTTTCATTTCGCTGTATGTACGCGCGTTTTGTTTTCTTGTTCCATTTATGCGCAGATGAAAAGAAACTGAAGCTGTGCTTCACAAGTCTCGAGATGCCGTCGGAGCACTTCACTCTTCCAACTGATTATGACAATTACACGATTATCGGTAGGAAAATAGCCGTTCGTGTTTGCACGAACAGCGGCCCGTTTGCTGCACGAATTTTGTCTTGTGACTTCTCGCAGAAGATCTGCGGTGCTTATTAAATATTAATCGTATCATTACCATAGCAATTTCGCAAATCCCTCACAATTATGCGTCCCCGCGAAGCCATAGTTACAGTTTCAAACAAACCTAAATAATTACATTCCAAGTTCTGAAATAACAACCTTCCGCAATCCGCTTCACTTGAATCGCGAGCGGGAAAAGAAGCTCACGGGAAGAGATGAGTCAGGAGCAAGTTTAATTATTAATGAACAATAATTAAGGCTGGTTGGCGTAACAATAAATTAACGTTCATGAAAAAAAGATGTTTCAAATTTGTTATACAGAACCTGGTCGAAAAACTAATCTGAAATCAAGTCCAATACTTGTTTTAATTAGAGTTCTACTTATGAGATCTTTTTTTCTTTGTACTTGCAGAATACCTGAAGGAGGAATTGGAGGATTATGTGAAGGGACTACCGGTGCCAACATACGTCTATCGCACGGAGAAGAGATCAGGATTGATTCGGGCGCGGCTGCTTGGTGCAAAGCATGTAAAAGGCCAAGTGATCACGTTTTTGGATGCACATTGCGAATGCACCGAAGGCTGGCTCGAGCCTCTTCTCGACAGAATAGCCAACGACCGCAAAACCGTCGTCTGTCCGATCATTGACGTCATCAGCGACGAGACATTCGAATACATCACCGCCAGCGACCTCACTTGGGGCGGATTTAATTGGAAATTGAATTTCAGATGGTATAACCAATTACACGCCCATATGGATCTTCCGTTTCAATCGAACAAATCCACAAGGGACGGACTTTTGTCAATCGATGATAACAAACATTCATCTTTAGTTATTTCAAGAGCGAATAAATTTCAAAGCTTTTTTTAGCCACGGCTTTAAATAACTTAATATATTTGAAAACGACGCTTTGTATTCTTCTCTTCGACCGAGAGGCATGCACTGCAACTGGCGCCATCGTCTTTAATTGAGTTCATCGACGGGCAAACGTAAAGAATGTACAATCAAATTATTGGCGTGAATGTTCACAAGTAAAGAATCATTCGCAACGAGCATTCCTGCCCGTGTAATTTACTTATTGATAATGAATAATCGAGATTAAAGCTGCACATGCTCGCTTTGCAGTACGATAATTGTAAGTCATTATCGACTTACCTCCTGCGTTTTTTCATTTACTGTTAATTAAGTTAATTTGATTAAAAATAAAATTACAAAATGAATTCAATAATTTGTGAATTGCGCTAGATAAACAAGCAATAACGCACGGATTCCCAGGCACGCTAAATCCGCGCGAATAATAGGAATAAATAACCGAGTCCTGGCAAACTCCAACTTATGGGAGGAATTAAATTCTATCGCGCGAATACTTGCGATCGAAGCGCCATATAATTGTGACTAAAGAGCTATTTAGCTTTTCAATGCAAATGCTTCGAATTGTTCGGCCTTCCGTCATAAAAGTTGCGTGACAAATTGGCAGTGTTTCGCTTGTGTCCTGCAATTGGCAATCAATACGATCGATGCTCGTGACTTCGAATTCGAATGTCGCGAGATTCGATTGTATTTTCCTTCTGTTACATGTGTTTCAAATATTGTTTATTATTTTTAAGGTACCGGGTGGCTCAGAGGGAGATGGACAGGAGAAAGGGAGACAGAACGTCGGCGCTACGGACGCCTACTATGGCCGGGGGGCTCTTTTCCATAGACAAAGATTACTTCTATGAACTAGGTGCTTATGACGAAGGCATGGACATCTGGGGTGGCGAAAATCTCGAAATGAGCTTTCGGGTACGTTGGTCCCTTTGTCCCACGTAATAATTCATTATTACAGAAATTGCTCTTTTTCCATTCAAACCAATTGAAATGGCAGACTCAAGGCAATGTCGTTTGAAGAAGGATTTCAATTATACATCTTCCGCCGATAAGGTTTTCTTTGCGATCGATACGCGATATCTCGTACTGTTGGTGGTATATAGCAAAATTTAAAACGGCGCTGAATAGAGAGCCACGTCGGGGCAATAAATACCCGATGCTATGTTTGTTATAAACAAATTTAATGCTCGAGTTCTATATTTCATTTTGATCTATCGGTCTGAGCACAGTATTTTCTTTCTGATTTAAGCTCAAATAAATGCCTGTCAGTCTTGTGATTGACTCGCTACTTGCATATAATACTCGCGCTGAGAAATCAATAAATTAATATTCTCGTTGGGAACGATTTTCACGATTATGACGCAATGTGAATTATCTTCTTGGAAAAGAGAAACGAACATGAGCATGGATATTTCTATTTGTCAGGTCTATGACCTCAAATGAGATTCGGAAACGAGTAATAAAATCAGTAGAATTTGTCAATTTGTAAGCCAGCATAAACTAGCATAATAATGACCAAGCAGGAGTTATTTTAACAATCAGTCATTTTTGTCTCGGCGCAGTCCTTTTAACAAGAGAACAGCAGAAGAATCCGTATTATTTGAACTTATTCGTCAGATATTAATATAATTATTAAATAGTTCTCTCGAATTTTACGAAGCTCCTTATTATTATCTCTTCGGCGAAAAGATTTCACAATTGAATAGCACACTAATATAATAATAATGAGACGAGATAACTTGTTGGAGGTAAAAATTGCAAAGCCTCGAATCGAATCTTATTCCGTTCTCGCATTTTTTTATGTTTTTGAAAGTAAACGAAAACCTTCTTGAAACTACTTGCTTATCATTTAATATTAATATCTCATCCAAACGATAAACAATTTTTGTTCCCTCGAGTATTTTTAATATGTCTACCTCTCTATTCGTTTTTCTTGTTTGATTTACAGCATCGTAAATCTTGCCCGAACTTCATTACAGGGCAAATAATTTGTAATGTTAAAAAACATTAGACTGTACAAATGTTGTTTATCGTTATTTATTAGGATTCAACGATAAAACTTGAATAAAAATGGACTTATCGTTGGATCCATCAACAAAGGTGACGTATTTCTGGCAGATTTCAATAACTCATAAGACGATATGGGAGAGATCATATTTTATGGATCAAACATCGGCTGCGCTGTATTCTTGTGTAAATTAGCTAGTTCCTTATAGGTGTGGCAATGCGGCGGTATTTTAGAAATCAGTCCGTGTTCCCGAGTGGGACACGTTTTCCGAGACAAGAGTCCGTACACGTTCCCCGGAGGAGTTAGCAAGATCGTGCTACACAACGCAGCTCGTGTCGCCGAAGTCTGGATGGATGAGTGGAGAGACTTTTACTATGCAATGAACCCAGGTTAGATTCAACGCTGTTTGTCGAATTTGCTTTCACGTCAAATCTTGCTTCATACGTCCCCCAACTTTGACCAGACTATGATTCATAATACTTAACGCATACTCAGTAACATAATCTTTTAACATTGCAGTTCATTTTTCATAGTCGACCTAAAGAACAAATTGAAAAATGCGCGGAGAATCAAACGGCCACTTTTGATTCTCAACGATCGTCAACGTCGATCGAATTCCCCCGATGGCTTTGATTCTCCGCGCTGTAGAAAAAGCTCTGATAAGCTTTTCAATTTGTCGGAGTTCGTGGCAATTGATCACACATCACTGTTTGAAGTAGCAGTCCGTTACGAGTAAAACTCGCATTGACGTTTGTGTGTATGTATGTGAAATATTAACAAACTGACATCTTGTTTCGTGCCATTTCGGACGTTGTCGTGTCACTGAGATTAGTTCACGTAGCATTAACAAGTCGGTTCTCATGGGTATCTGATAGATGCATTTGGATTGAACGAGTCAAAATTCTTTCGCAAAATATGACGTCGAGCTGGGACGTGCCTTTGCTATATACGAACCAGAAGAACTTGAGAGATGCTCGTAAAATAATAATTCGACGCGCTGCTAAAAGACTCGAGCCGAATTTGGTTCGTTCGAATGATTCACCGGGACATATCAATAACCAAACCAAGAACACGGATCAGACGGAAAAGCCATTGTCTTAACCACTCATCCATTTGACCGACTAACGAGGCGCATGTCACGATGTTTTGTCATGTTCATTAATTAGCGTTGCAGGCATTACGCAGAGCAGAACAGTGCGCGCGATTCGATCGCACCTCCCCCTGGATAATGCGCGTTGTCGCGTAAAAATCGGTGACATCATGTTACTCAGAGTTGGTTTAATGTTAGGCTAACTTGCGCGTCTGCTAACGTTCTAACACGATTTGAGTTGGTTAGATATGGATGTGTGGTGGCACGTTGGAAATAGCGACGTGCTCGCATGTTGGGCATGTGTTTCGTAAGTCAACCCCGTACACCTTCCCCGGTGGTACCAGCAAGATAGTCAACCACAACAATGCCCGTCTCGCGGAAGTTTGGTTGGACCAATGGAAATACTTCTATTACAACATTAATCCAGGTAGAATTCACGCCCGAGACCGATACAGCTGACAAGAGTTTGTTTATGTCTGTCTGTGACTTGTGCATTTATTTGTCGCACCTTAGCTGTACACACAGCTTCATTTTGGCCTTTGGTTTGTCACTTAGTCGTGTCTAGCAGTTTTCTCGTCTTGTCTTTTGTGGTCACGCTTTCATGACTTTACGTTAAACTAGCGAAATTAAATTGCTTCAATTATTAATGGAGCTTGAGTTTGGTTGACATATGTACCAGTCAAGACTTGACCACTCGAGAGAAACAGAAAATTTGATCAGATTTAATACACTTGCTCTGTTATGAACTGCTCTATTATTCAAAGCCATGGATTCTCCACGAGTCCGGTTGCTCGTATTTGTTTCTTTTCAAACATTTATTTCATTCATAATTTACACCTTTCTATTATTTCTAAGCGTTGAATTGTTTCACTGTGTTTTATTTTATATTTATAAATAATTCCACGCTTCAGGAAATGACAATCGAATTATGTATTATATACCGCTGAATGTTACAACAGAAATCCATTAAGATTCATATTCTGCTTTATTTCAATTCTAAATGTAAGGGCTATATTGATAAATATGGCTCTATAATGCGAGGATACATTTGATTGTAATGCCATCAAACTGCACTGCATTATCAATTCAATTTAATCAGTAGTTTCAGTGCCACGCATCGAATTGTTATAAATAAATAACGAGCGAACCAATTTTCATTTAAGCTAATTGCATAGACAGATTGTATCGATTTTTGAACAAACCATAAAAGGCAAGACGCTCTGTTTTTGTGACAATCGACTAATGGAATCGTTATCTCACGTAACAAACTGTACAGATTAACATTTATCATCACTCACACAGTCAATGCACTCTCCAAAAATATGATTTTTCATTTGTTTATTGCAGAGACGCGATCAATTATTAACAAAGTCAAATTTGTTCTCCGTTGGAGCTCATAAAGCTACATCAAATATTCTGAAGTTGAATTCAGCCGGTGGCTGTACATTTAATATTCATTAGGTTTCCAAACAGAAAATAATCCAATAAATCAATAATTTGTCATACATATTTGTCGAGTCAGAGTCAGAAACTACGTGCAAAATCGATGTTATACTTTAAATTGTTTAGAACTCACTAGCAATGCGATTACGCACAAACGTACTCCTGATTTGAACAACGTTGTACATTGTGGTGCACTAAACAAGCAATAGGAAAAATGGCAAAAAAGTATTTGATATTTGGAACAGTTGGAATGCTGCGCACATGTAATAATGCCAAAACCGTTAGAACCTAGAACTCAATGTGCTCTCGATGAAATCGGAAGTAATGAATGACAGGCTGCCTGGCAACATCGCACGTATTAGCGCGAATCCCTGTGACTCTGCACGACCATCCGGCATGTCAACCGCCTGCCTGTTCTTGGTGTGTTCTCTGCTTCTCCGACTCTCTTTCTCTCTCTATCTTTCTCTTTCTCTCTCTCCAACTTCTCTTCCTTTGCTTTTATCAGATACCCATTACACATACCTCCGGATTTGAACCGAATATCCTCACATCTATTATCACCAATTAACATTATTATTAAGTTTACTTTTATTTTTGGTTTGGTTTTCTTTTCATCATTGTTATTTGAGAGATCTATAATCATATACATCTCTCTATAATAATAAATAATATGATACCTCTTGCTGAGAGATATCATATTTATAGTAAAGTAGAGCTTAACCTTAATGGAACAAGACATAGTGATTGTTTTTAGTAATAATTTGTTCCGGTGTGTATTGTTTCATAAAAGTAATAGAAAAACATTAGCTCAGTGCTTGCACTACTCTCGGTCTTTATATTTGTCACATTCAAATATCGAACTCCTGGTAGTCGCTCTGATACGAGAGATTTGTTGCCGAAAAAGAATTAGAGTTAAAATGCAATCAACTAATGAATGAGTAGTACGTTGCAACAAATGAGACTCAGCTTTGGCTGTGTACACAGCACTTTAATTGCCCGAAAACGAGCACAAACCGGAAGCTAGAGAAAAAGCTGCGCGTTAATCTGACTTGATTACTTTCTTCAAGCACGCGCAAATGTACTTGTTTCTGGCACTTAAAGCACCGTCGCAATTTTTTTGATAGATGGCACTGCATCGCAAAAAGACAAAGGATCGTTCTCGCACGAAAGTGACAAAGAGCTTGGCATGAAAAATGAACCGTTTCTTATCCAGCGCTGTGTGTTTCAGGTGCTCGTAACGTCGACGTCGGTGATGTGTCCGAACGAGTGAAGCTGCGCGAACAGCTCAAATGTAAGAGCTTCCGTTGGTACCTGGAAAACATTTACCCTGAGTCGCCGATGCCACTTGATTATTATTACCTCGGTGATGTCAAGAACGTCGAGTCACGTACCTGCCTGGACACGATGGGCCGCAAAGCTGGCGAGGTCGTCGGTATCAGTTACTGCCACGGACTCGGCGGCAATCAGGTCAGTTGCAACCGAACAAAAAAGCCACTAGATAAACTCTGCTCCTCGAATATTCATCCTTTTTGGCTTTTATCGCAAAATTATATTTCATTGGTGGCAAAATCTCCGGGCAAATAGGGTACTTGTGTAAGGTGAAATAGGTATTTGCAAATCTGAGAAGATTGCCATTGCAAATTCGCAAATATTGGCGATCTGGTAAACTTACTAACCGAGGAAATAAACCGCGAACTTTTGTTTGAACGGTCGATGTGTTTTTGGCATGACAATATTGAGTTATTTTAATAAAAAACTGAATAACTTGTAAAGTTCAATAATAAATTTTACGTTACTGCTCTATAGAAATTCCTATATATTAAATGAGACTGATTTTTTTATATTTTTGTCACTTTTCATTTGTAATTTTTCATTTAATCTTTTTTATTATCGAATTTCAATGTAAATTAGTTTTTGTATAAAATTGTTTGCGAAAGGTGTATATTTTTGTAACGAGAAATGAACTATTAAAACACATTCTGATCAGTATATATATTATCAGTATTTATATTTTTATTTATCTACTGATATACAGATTTTATGGGAATGCTCTATTTTATATTGATAATATCAAAAATAATAATAACTATTCGTTTACACAAAATTGCACTAACTAAATCATATACAAATAAAGAAAAAATAATAAAAAAGACTGGCAGTCGAAAATGTTTTAAAAGTAGAAAAAATATTGGAATTAATTCATGGCAGCGAGTTGACAAAAATTAGAAAACTTTAAACAGGAAGTAGCAGTCTCGGTTTAAATTGCTTTTATATGTGCACGATTGATTAAATAATTGAATTCATATTTAATATAAATTATTTTCAATTATTATTAATTTTAGCTGAATAAAAATAATATCTTCCTTGAAAGGATTAATCATTATAATGAATATTAATGAGTGTTCAGATAGATTTCATAATTTTGATTCTTGAACAATATATT